>PVJS01004099.1:0-71194 GCA_004027185.1 Glis glis
CCGCGCTACACCCCCGGCCCTATTTTTTATACTTTATTTTGAAACCGGGTCTCACGAAGTTGTGGAGGGCCTCACTAAGGAGAGAGAGAGAGAGAGAGACAGGGAGAGAGAGAGATAGAGAGAGAGAGCGAGAGAGAGAGAGAGAGAGAGCTGAGGCTGGCCGCAAACCCGGATCCTCCGGTCTCTGCCTCCCAAAGTACTGGGATTACAAGCGTGCGCCACCACGCCCGGCTCTACTGACTCTTTGAATCTTTGTATCCTACTGTTATCTTGTTTCATAGAGATGGTATTTATTTCAATTTATATATATAATAGCAAGGTGTCTACTCAGATTTCACCTATTTTACGCTATAATGTCTAGATTATGTTTCTGGCATGTTCACAAAATGTCTTTTGTGGGCTAAGTCCATTTTCACATTTTATTTTAAATTATGTCTGAATATTTGACTAGGGACTGTTCTCTCTCTCTCTCTCTCTCTTTCTCTCTTTCTTATTTATTTATTTATTTTTGGTACTAGTGATTGACCCCAGGGGCATTCTACCTCCGAGCTATTCCTCCAGCCCTATTTTATTTTGAAACAGGGTCTCACCTGGTAGCTGAAGGTCTTGCTAAATTGCTCAGCCTGGCCCAGAACCTGCAATCCTCCATCCTCTTGTCTCAGCCTCCCAAATTCTGGGATTATAGATGTGTACCACCATGCCCAGCCCTATGATTTTTCTTTTTATTTCTTCTTTTTTCCAATTTGAAAACTTCCCTGATAACTGTTTTGTGAAAGTGTAGTATTTGGTGTAAAGAAAAAAGTGGAATAGTGAGTTATGGTGATGGACAGATTAAGGACCAGGCTATTTCCAATTTTAATCTGCTGTCTTTTTCTTATGAGCATCTCCCCTGTGGCCTAATGCAACCCTGAGATAGCCAGACATTTCACAGTGAGCCCACATGGTACAGCTTTTCATTTATAAGAAGGCACACAAAAGTATGTGCGTGCGCGCGCGCGCGCACACACACACACACACACACACACACACACACACACACACAGGGAAACTGAATAAGGGATTATCAGAATTTCTTTTATCTAGATTCTGCAAATTCCGGGGTAGAGCGCACCAGCATACAGGAGCCAGAATTTCAAACAATATCCTGAGCCCTTGCTTGGAGTCAGAGGATTCTTGGCTCTGTTTTCCTCTGTGCTCTTTCCATTTCCAGTAGCTCTGGGCTTTCATACTCTGCTCAGTAAGGTTGGCAGAAAACGGTAGTCAACTCTCCAATATCTATTTTCCCTTTCTTCTTTACTAACATACGCACAGTTTGGTTTGGGACTGCAGTATGTCCAGTGAAACAATATTCGCATTTCCAGACTGTGTGGCAGGGGGCATGCGACCATATGAGCTAGTTTTTGAAATGAAATGGAAGATTTCCACTGGATGTGATCCGGGAATGGTACTATTTTCCCAGAGTGGCTGGATAGACCGAGCTGTTGCTTGCTGCTGTTCCTTACCCTCTCCCCTTTGTTTTCTCTTGCAGACGGGGCAGCCATTTTGTAAAGGAGTACTTAACAGGAAGACCTGAGAATGACTGCCTGCTTTCCTGATGGTCTCTAATGACTGCCCTTGTCTGGTTTGCTCTAATGGTTAAAAGAGGAAAATAAGCATTATTTTGTCAAGAATCTGAAGTTGAATATCTGGTACAATAGAAGTCACAAAATTACAAACGTTTTAGAAAACTCACCAATTTAAAAAAGAAGAAAAAGAAAGAAAGAAAGAAAGAAAGAAAGAAAGAAAGAAAGAGAGAAAGAAAATGCTTCACTTCCTAGAGTTCATATTCAAAATTTCTGAAATAGAGTCTTTTTTATTCTGTCGTTTGACAGGCTCAATCCTAAACAAACAAACAATCAAAACTAATGTCTGGGAAATAGACATGGGGGAGGTCAGACTTTAATTTTTGGCTATAAACCCAGGAATACAATCAGTTTTATATGGATCACACAGGCTGTACATGAAAAACAAAGATAGAAAACAATAAAAATAAAAAAGGAAGTGGTTTTGACCCTAGGTTGGCCTAGTGGCACATGCCTGTAATTCCAGTACTTGGGAGGCTGAGACAGGAGGATCACAGGTTCAAGGCCAGCCTCAATTTAGTGAGGCCCTCAGAACTTAGGGAGACCCTGTTTCCAAATAAAAAATAAAATAGTGCTGGAGGTGTAGTTTGGAGGTCAAATGCCCCTGGGTCCAATGTCCAGTACCAAAAAGAAAAAACCCCAAAAAAGAAAGAAAGAAAGAAGGAGAGAGAGAGAAAGAGAATGATGTTTTTACTTAACTTTAGTTGACAAATATTGGCAACAGTAAGGCTATTTGCAACCCATAGTTTTTCCTCTAACCTGTCAGACTAAAGGTTAGCTTTTGCCATGATGGAATATCTAAATAATTTCTAGTTTTTACTCTCACCTAATTGGTTGTTAATCAAAGTTTAGAAAGTGGCTATAATCATCTTCTAGACTGTGATCTCTTTGGTCAAAATAAATTGGTTTCACTCCTGTTCTGTGCCATAAGTTCCCTTTTCCATACATTTGTCCATGTATTGATGTTGTAGGTATTGGTGTTTTCCCATTCTGGCTAAAATGAAGTTTGTTTGCTTGTGGATTTTTTTTTTATTATTGTTTCTGTTATTGTTATTTTACTGTCACTTGTTCCAGTTAGAAGACAACAAGAAATCTTTACTATCACCTTAAAACAAAAGTATAACACATACTATTTCTGTTCATGAAAAATGTATTTCCAATAACTGAACTCATATCCCAAATTTCTGATTGATTTGTACTTAATATAAAAGGATAAGTTTTTAAACTACAGGTTATTCTTTTCATACAAACTCTATTCTCAGACCATCAAAATCAATTTTATCAAAAGATACAATCCAATATTCTTACTCTGGAATGCATGTATTTATTCAAGTAAATTCAACTACACAGTGTCTCTAGTTATGCTCTGTGTTTCTTCAATGTTATACATATATTCAGGCTCTTTATCTAAAATGCTCTTTTGATGGACGAACCAACCAACAATATACCAATACAGATAGGTTAATACCATGGAAAACCCTCTTCCATTAGCTGTATAATCAAATATTATCACTTTTAATTTCCACTTCCCATATTTTTCCCTGTTTTATTTATTTAAATATGGGTTTCTTTTGTTACTGGGGATTTAATCCAAGGCACACTCCCAGTCCTTTTTTGTATTTTATTTTGAAACAGGGTTTTGATAAGTTGCTGAAGGTTTCGTTAAGTTGATGAGACTGGCCTTCAACCTGCGATTCTCCTGTCTCAGCCTTCCAAGTACTAAGATTACAGGTATGTACTACCACGCCTGGCTTTAAATGTCTTGATTTATTTTGTTTTGAAAAATCTTACCCTCGCCGGGCGTGGTGGCACACACTTGTAATCCCAGTACTTTGGGAGGCAGAGACCGGAGGATCCGGGTTCACGGCCAGCCTTAGCGCTCTCTCTCTCTCTCTCTCTCTCTCTCTCTTCCTGTCTCTCTCTCTCTCTCTCTCTCTCTCTCTCTCTCTACCTAGTGAGGCCCTCCGCAACTTCGTGAGACCCGGTTTCAAAATAAAATTTAAAAATTAGGGCCGGGGGTGTAGCTCGGAGGTAAAACGCCCCTGGGTTCAATCCCAGGTACCGCAAAAAAAAAAAGAAGAAATATCTTACCCTCCTTTTATCCCTATTCGCTTATCCTCTGTTTTAGTCAGCTTTTTCTAATCTTGACCAAAATACCTAACAAAAAACTAAACTTAGAGGAGGAAATATTTATTTGGCTCACAGTTTCAGAGGTTCAGTCCATGGTTGGCCAGCTCCAAGGCAGAAAGAGACAGATACCGTCCTCAAGGCCACATGGCCAGTGACCTGCTTTCTCTAGCCGTGCTCCACCTTTGAACCGTGCTATACTGGTGACAATGCTTTAAACACATGAGCTGCCTGGAAGACATTCCTAGTCCAACCCATAATGCCATCCCCCCAATTAAATCCATGAAAGCAGCATCTCTCTGTTCCTCATGAATGTTTGCATGATGGGTCCTAAGCTAGCAGGTCTTCAGCAATTAATTATTGAATTACATTTTTAAAAACAAAATTTAAAATAGTTGTTTTAACAAACTTTGATTTTTGTAGAAGGAAAAAAATCCATGTAGTCATTTCATGTTCCAACTTAAATTTTATCATTTAT
Organism: Glis glis; assembly: GCA_004027185.1. Lineage (NCBI taxonomy): Eukaryota > Metazoa > Chordata > Mammalia > Rodentia > Gliridae > Glis > Glis glis. Next base: position 4,228 of record PVJS01004099.1, read on the forward strand.
AATCACCTTGAAATTATAAAATGTAAATAAAATTTACACAGAACAACTAAGAATTAATGATAGTATCATGAACTTGAATAAGTAGGTAAATGTTTATAGAAAATAGAATAAAAGAAATAAATGTTTGGGGAGATAGATATACTTACTCTGGTTTGACTATTATACGGTATACACATGTATCAAAACACCACATGTTACCCCATAAATACATACAAATTTTATATGCCAATAAAAATTAAAAATATATAAAATTTTAAAAAGGAAAATATGTAAGGTTTTTGTTTGATTTCCCCTTCCTGATGACTTAGAACTTTTTTTTGCGGTACTGGGGAGTGAACTCAGGGGCATTCTACCTCTGAGCTACACCCCAGCCCTATTTTTTATTCTTTATTTTGAAACAGGGTCTCACTAAGTTGCAAAGGGCCTCACTAAGTAGCTGAGGATGGCCCAGAACCTGCAATCCTCCTGTCTTAGCCTCCCAAGTACTGGGATTACAAGCCTGTGCCACCACACCTGGCAGTGACCTAGAAGGAAAGATACAGCAGATAGGACTCTATGAAAGAAATAGTTTTTGAGCTAATGTCTTGAAAATATTTAATTCTTTCAGATCTCTTTTGTAAGCACTTGTTCAGCATTCTACATAGTGTCTAAAGATACACACATGAAATATCCACTGCCTTATGAAACACATATTAAAACTGAACTTTTTTTTCTTTTTTTTATTGGTGCATTGTAATCATACATCTTGATGGGTTTCAGGGTGGTAAAAGTATACATGCACACATCGGTCAATTAGCCCTCCCCCAATTCCCACCCTCATTCCCTCCCCTTCCCTCCATGCTCAGCATAGTAGTTGACTTTGATATATTTGTGTATGTACATCCTGTGCATTAGGGTGTCCCCCCCCCATCTCCCTCAGTTAGGTCGCCTTCTTTACTTCTATAGGCATTTAAGAGATTGTTTTTCCTTCTACATTTTAGACAAATGTTCTGGATATCTAATGATGCATACCAAATCCTAAAACTTAATGGTGTAAAACATTTATTTTGCTCATGGATCTGGTGTCTGAGCTGTCACCTCAGCAGGACCAACTTGTTTCTGCTCCACTCTGTCAGCTCAGGCAGCTTGAAGCCTGTGGTCTGGAATCATCCACAATCTCATTTACTCACATGCCAGAGCCTGGCTGAAAAGCTTTGGCTGAACACTGAAGTCACTAGGACTCCTTGGGCCTCTCTTTTTATTTCAATGTGATTTTTCCTGCAAAGCAACTTCAAGGTAGTTGGATATGTTGCATGGAAACTCAGGTTCCAAAGCATGTCTTCCAAGAGAAAGAGAGTGAGCCAAGAGGAAGTAGTACCCTTCATATGAGCCAACCCTGGAATTCACATAGTGCAGATTCCATCATATTCTGTGGATTGAAGCAGTAGCAGGGCCCCTCAACATTCAAAAGAGAAAACAGGTCTCATTTCTTCATGAGAAAAAAATGCAATATCACTGGAAATATTGCTGTAGTCATTGATGGAAAAGGCAAATTGTTCTAGTAACCTTCTTTACTCTCATAAATTTGCTGAAAGTGGTACTTAGAGTAATATTCTATAATTGTTTCTTATCCTTCAAGAAGGATTATTCTTTGAGAATAAATTACTAGTAATCATTTTTGATTACCAATGTTCCTCTACCTAACAATTGTTGCCTTTATTTTCCTAATTTCTATGTACATGCATTTCTGTTTCTATTTCTTTTTAAAATTGTTATCATTTTGTTTTATTATTTTCAAGAACAGAAAGAACAAAAATACTATAGTACACACCTATCTAATTGACACTCAAAATATCAGGAATATATTTTTTCATATTTTCTTCACATCTTTTGTATCCTTTCTGTCACTCACTTTCAGTCTTACTCTCTAAGGATTCTTCTCCAAGTACCATTATCTTTTCCTCTTTAACCTACCTAAAGTATGTCATTTGAATATGAGAAGATGTAGAAAAGTTGTATTTTTATGTAGATAAAATCATACCAGCACAATAAATCTTATGTCTAATATTTTTAATCATTGTCATTGAAATATAGCTTACATAATGATAAAGCTCACCAGTTTTACATGTGAAACTTGCAAGCATTCATAAATGTGTTTTGTCACTATAACAATAGTTATAGACCATGTCATTTCACCTCACAATTTCCTTTACACTACTTTTTGGTCATTCTCTTTCTCAACCCATCACTGAGAATGTACTGATTGACTTTCTATCACTATGGTTTTCTGTCTTTTCAAAATTTGCAAACATGGAATTACAAGGTATTTGGTACACACGTTTGACTTCTTATATGTAACACAATGCTACTGATATGCACCCTTCTGTGCCCTTGTTCTGGATCAATAGTTAATTACCCCCCTTTTTTAAGGAGTACTGATTGTATAGCTATACCATATCTTTTAAACCTTCTCCAGTTGATGAACATTTGTGTTCTTTCTAGTTTTTGAACTATTATGAATAAAGCTGCCTTGTGAATATTCATAAATGTTTATGTAGACATAGGTATTCATTTTTCTTGGGTAGATACATTTCTATTGTTTTTTTTGAGTCATATCATAAGTTGATGCTTAACTTTAAAGTAAATTGCCAAATTGTTTTCTAAAGAAGCCCACCAATTTTTCTGCATCCTTATCAATGTTTGTATTATAGTTTTCTCTATGTAGCCATTCTAATGGATGTGTAGTTGTATCTCATTATGATTTTATTTGGTTTTCATACTATGATTGATGATTTTGAACATCTTTTTGTGTGCTTATTTACTATTTATTTATCTTTTCTAGTGAAGAGTCTGATGATTATCTATTTTTAATCAGGTATTTTGTCTTTTTATTATTGAATTCCAAGGAAAAGAAAGATTTATCAATACTTTTGTCAACAAATTTTGCATTTCTTAGCATTCACTTTTCTTTTTTCTTTCTCTCTCTCCTTCTTTCTTACTTTCAATTTATTTATTTATTGTTAGTACTGGGGATTGAAACCAGGGTGATATAACTCTGGCTTGAGTTATATCCCTAGCCTTTTTTAAAATTTTGAGTCAGGGTCTCCCTAAGTTGCCCAAGCATACCTAGAATTTGCCACCCTTCTGCCTGGGCCTCCCCAGTCATTGGAATTATAGGCATACACCACCATGCTTGGCTCACTTTCATTTTCTTGACAGTATCTTTCAAAGAGAAAAATGTTTTAATTTTGATGGAGTTCTTACATAAAAATATGAAAGCATTAGCTCCTGTATTTACTCAAAATCATCTTTACCCAAAACATCCCTTTCCTCTCCTGAATTATCAATGATGCTCAGCTCTTCCTTCAAAATATACTAAATGCACTCTGACAAATTCTTACCATCTCTTCTTTTCTTACTTTGGTAAACCAAAAGCAAAGCAATAATAAAAATAGCTACAACATTCAAATTATATAAGTCAACATCATGTTTAACTAAAACTATTATAGTAATATTTAACCAGTGCACTTGCATTTGTTTTTCCATTCAGTCTACTCTTTAAAAAATTAGTGCATATTAATGACACAGAATTCACCGTGGCATGTTCATATGTGCACATAATTGCACTCATGCATACTCCACTCCTTACCCACCCTTGCTCCCTCTCCTTGATCCCCTTCCTCTATTCTTCTGGTCTACCTTCTGTTTTCATGAAAATCTTTTTTTTTTTCCTTTTGACTCTCTAGCTTCTACATATGAGAGAAAGTATACACTTGTCTTTCTAACTTTGGCATATTTCACTTAACTTGATGTGCTCCAGTTTCACCTATTTTCCTGCAAATGCTACAATTTCATTTTTTTATATGGCTGAATTTCTCTAGGGTGTTTCTGTTAAATTATGTTAGAACATGCCCTTCACCTGCTCAAAACTGTTCTCAAGTTTTGATTTTGCTTATAGTAAAAGCCAAAGTATGAAAAACAGCCAGCAAGATCCTACATAACCTTCCCTTTCTAACCCTAGCACCCCCTGACCTCATTTCCTTCACATCTCTCTCCATTTCACTCAAAAGAGATTCCTTGCTTTTCTTCAAACATACCAGTGGTAATCCTATTTCTGAGGTCTTTTCTTTGCAGCCCACTCAGATTGAAACACTTTCTCCTCAGAGTCATATGCTTCATTCCTTCCTTTCCTCAGTGTCTTTGTTCAAATGTCACCTTCTCAGTGAAGCCCTTAATAACCACTCAGCTAAAAACTGAATTCCTCCAATGTTGCATACATGCTTGGAGAAATAATTCACTTTCTTGCTTTTTTTCCAAAAACTTTATTGAGATCTAATAAAATATGTATTTTTATTTTATGTATGTCTTTTCTCACCCTCAATGGAAGAATATCATAAAATCAAGGTTTATCCTTTTTTTTAAATTTAAAATTAGCTAGGCGTGGTGGGGCATGCCTGTGACCTGAGTACTTAGGAAGCTGAGACAGGAGAATCACAGATTCAAAGCCAGCATTAGCAACTTGATGAGACTCTGTTCAAAAATTTACAAAAAAAGATAAAAAGGGCTGGGGGGGACGCTCAGTGGTAGAACACCCCTGGTTCAACTATCCGTATGTTAAAACAAACAAACAAACAAACAAATAAATTGTGTCATCAGTCATCAGTGCCTATAAGAGTATTTGGGAAGTACTTATTTGGCATTTGGGAACTATTGAAAAATAATCATTAAATGAGTGAATAAATGAACCTTTCATAAGAAACGGAAAGTAATTTAAATGAACCATGTGTCTACTCAACAAGTATTTATGAGCATCTCCTAAATTTTTAGGTATTCAGAATGTCCGTTTTCAAGTGGGGACCTCAATCTATACCATACCCCTATACCCTAATGCACTAAAGAATTAGAGATTAATAAAAATATTGTCATACTTGAGCAAATGTAACAAAAGTTCCTCTAAGGAAAATTTTGATTTTTGACATAGGAGAGGATGGATCTAAAGAAATATTAATGATCAAAGCATATGGAATACACATTCGGAAGGAAAGATTATCTTTATGAGTAGCAGGCAAATAGAACTGGAGAAGGGATGGGTCATTTCTCCATCTGTACTTTGGGTATTGCAGTTTAGGTTGTCTCCTACTAATGAATATACTAATGTAAAAAACACCAAAATTTCAGAGAATTCAAATACTTTCAAATTTTGAAATCCCTCAGGAGATATAAAAGATCCTGCCACTGGGGGAAAGTTGTGCTTCTATCTGTTCTTGTTGTCTGCAAACTCTTGAAATAATTCAATGACACAACTTTTCTCTAAGAAGAAAACAAACACCGATTTTTTTTTTCTGGTAGGTTGGGGTTCAAACACAAGACCTATTGCATGGTAGGTAGTCACTCTTATACTGAGTTACATTACCAGGCCTAAAGCACAAAATTTTTAATAGGACTTACAAGAATTAATGATCTGGCCATTGCTTACTTTTCTCAATTCATCACTCTATTCTTGCAATCTGCATACTCTTAATGAGGAATAGTTTTCCCACATCTCCATCTTTTTTGTGTGATTTTTTTAAATCTCTTGTCTTTGAATATGTGGTCAAATATACCTGAGCTGTTCTCCTTCTTCTTGCTCCGATCCTATGCCAGAGGAACTCTATTCATCATCTGAATCTTTATTTAAATTCCACTTTCCCCACAAGTCTTACCTAATTTCTCAAGCTGCTGCTATGATTTCCATTTCACACTAAACTTGACCCAAAGACAGGGCTTAGTGCTTGAAACTGGAATTTCTCATTCACATTGTCCTCTTCACTAAAATCCTGAAAGTGGAAACTGGATCTTCTCACTTGGTATACTCAGTGTCTAGTACTGAATTTAGCGAAAAGCTGGTAATCTGCAAGTTTGTATTAAACAAGTTAATGAGTAGAGACCGTCCTCTCTTGCTTTTTTCCTCTTTTCTGCCATAAAATTTTTCTTTGTTAAAAATCATGTCTCTTCTGTATTTTATTACATGTGTAGACTCTAACATTTAGAAATGATTTTCTATTGAATCCAATGAAGTTGAAGGTTGTATTTACCTCGAGGTGGAAAAAAAAAGTAGTGAAAAGGGAATACTGACTTCCCCATGTCCAAAGCAACTACAATTTCATCTTTTTACATTAGACTACAGCCTTTGATTGGGATAAGAATAGTTAAAGTTTTCACAACTGGAAGAAACAAAAATAAAGACTTAAAAATGTCCTACAAAATTAAATGAACACTTTTTGCTCAGAAAAAAAAACATTTTAATCTCCCTCACCAGTTTCATTTCCCTTAATTAATAAAGAAAAACATTATACAACCACAGTCAAATTTCTCAGTTACGAAAACATGTCAGAGACTTACTGGCCACTGTGTTCGCCGGTACTATCATATGAGATTGGAAAGTATTTTTACCATCTTCTCTTTATTGTGCACGTGTTTTCTCTGGAAAATCCTGCTGTTCTTTTACCTAACATCTGCTGTTTCCTCTGCCTCAACTATGTTTTCCTCTCTCTTCACCCAGTTAATGCTTCCCAATTCATTCAGATATGGGTACAAGCATTCTAGGCTCAGATCAAGCCACCCCTGAAGGGCGAGGCTTTCTATTTTCATCCTTTATAGCAGTTTATACCTATCACATTTATTAGAATTGGCAATTATATATTAACTTTTGTGTTTTTTTTTCTGTTTCCCTCCCTAGAGTACGTATTCTATAAAAGAAGTCACAGTGTCCTATTTACTTACCATTGCATTACCAGCTCACAAGACTGGTATCTTCTAGTGATTAAAATCTTACATTGAATAATTGGTGGGGGGGAGTGAGGAAACATAAGGTATTCATGGAAAGAAGTAAAGGGGATAATATGACTGCATTAGATTGAAAGGCAGGATTAAATTGGAAATATTCATGCACTTACTTCTATGGGGACAGTCAAAACATGGTGTTAGGCAGATGTCATATGTGGAAGTCTCCATGCAGAGCTTGCATGTAACCAGTCAGCAGCCACTGGGTACTAGAGGTGAAGGCCTCCGAGTTCAGCCTGTTGCAGCTGGAATAACGCCATGTCTCACTCCCCTCCCCCAATACCTCACTTCTTTTTCAGACAGACCAGATCGAATCTGCAACTTCCCAGCCTTGGTTGGTTATACAACATTTGGCATAGTCATTGGCAGGATCTGGCACTGTCTGGAGTGAAGCTCTCTACCCTGGAGGGAGGGGTGGAGGGCTAGCCAGCATCGAGTGAGTGGCACTCAGGAGCCAGCCTCTTGGGGTCACGGGCACCACCACAGACATGGCCTGAAGTGGATAGAAGTCCCATCCAGCTTGAAAAGGCTATCCAGCAGCTCGGAGAGACCTTTGATTCATGCAGTCTCTGCGTGGTGACTGGGGCAGTGGGATGAGTCTTTCTCACAGCCCTCTGTGTGGAGATGGATCATCCCCTATGAGAAGCATCCCATGCGACAAAACTCCAAGAGGAGTTGGAAGCAGAAAAATAGCTGCTGCTTCTGGGGCTGAAAGAAGTGGAGGTGGAGGTGCACAAAGAGCTCCAGAGGGAACCAAAAGCAGAGAAGCAGGTAGAGGGCTTCGGAGGACACCCAATGCTTGCTGGAGGACGAGGAGGGTGCTGGTCCCACCCTGCAAACCAGGCCTGAGGTCACACAAAAGGTGAAATCCCAATAGCCCCAGGTTCCAAGGAGAAATCCACAGGGCCCTCTCCAAGTGGTGAAACACCTGGCCTATCGCCCCTACACACAGATGGAGCTGGTGGAATTGGGCAGGCAGTTCCATCAGAAGCCCATGGAATCATTAGTCCCTTGGCTGCTAAGGTTGTGGGACCTGGGGCTGGATGGGGTCATCATCAGTGGCTAGGAGATAGAGAAGCTGGCCTCTGTGACAACGTACCCCTCGGTGTGACAGAGGCTGCAGAACAGCCATTGGTATGAACGGGGAGATCATACCCTACTTGACTGGCTGATGGCAGGTGTTCCCACAGTGTGGACAAATGCAGGGGATCTGCCTGGATTCACAAGTGGAGTTACGCTGAGCTCGCCCAAGTGCTGAGAGAACTGGGTATGAGAAAGGTCATTTACAATTTGGATGTTAGAGTGCTGGATGAAGAAAGGTTCATGGCAGTGAACATGCAGTGTTTCAGAGCATTCCCTTGGCCCCCCACCCTGTTTCGGTCCTTGATTCCTCACCTGGTGCCCATGAGGGCCATTCCTAAACTGCTGTGCTTACTATTCTGGGAGAAGGCGAGGCCTATTGTGGGCCCAAGGTAATTTGGATGGTAACAAAGGGCATGGCAAAAGGGCCCAAGAAGGGAAAGGAGAAGCCAACTAAGGTCACCTGGGCTACATGTAGGCAAATCTCCTGGCCCCAGGAGTAGACCCGGGAAGAATTCACCAGGCCTAATGCCCTGCTTTTGTCTCTCTGGTAACAGCTGAAGCCAGAACAGAAATTCCAGCTCCTAAGGAAGGTAGATAAGGGTGCTGAGAAACAGGGGCAAACGCCCAGTGTCCAGGCAGTGAAATTACAGGAGTATCTCTGGAAGGAGGAAGCAGCCTCTAGCCCCTATCTCAACTGGCATGTGGGGAAAGGGGGAAACCAAGGGACCCATCTGCAGAGGGGAGATGGGGCCTCCAGGAGCTGCCTAGCAGCAAATGGGCAGGCTGGCAGGTTTCAGTGGCTGCCCAGAGTTGCCAGAGCCAGCTCAGTCAGCCAACTGTGTGCCCCTTCAAGGCCACAGGTTCTGGGAAACTTATGTGTGGGAGCTGGTTTCCAAGGAGACACTGGGAGGTCCCGCGATCTGCGGAGGAGCAAGCATGGGGCTGACCTGGCTGGGCTGCAAGAGCTCAGGAGACCAAGCAGGTGGCCACATGCTGAGGGAGGCACAGGCATGCCTGCCTGGTAGAAAAGACCTGGGTGAGGCAGGCGCTTCCCAGGCTTGTGTAAACCCCTTCCTTGCGGATCAGTCCATTCCAGCTCCCCCATCCAGCTTGCTCTCAGGGGCTGTGAGGTGAGGAGTGAGCAAGTTGGTAGCACTGGAAAGAACAGAGTCTTGGATCCAAGGAAGCTTGTGTGGTACTGGAGAGAGTGAAGAGTCTCAGATCCCAAGGGCCTTGCAGAGTGCTAGGGAGAGACAAGATGTTCTCCAGAGCCACGGCTGCCAAGAGCACAGCAATGGACTCTTGAAGTGTGTTCCCTGGGCTGTGTCCCTGGGAAATGTATTCCCTAGGCTATATTCCTGGGAAATATTCCCTTGGCTCTTGGAAAGTAAGTCTCCTGGGCTGTGTCCCTGGCCAGATGTGGTTCCCATGAGCTAGCATTATACTGTGTGTTCCAGACAGTATCCCCAACATTTGGCAGCCACCGATGGACAAGGGATGTGGGGCACAGCACCCCTTACCCAGTGGCAAGTGACATTATAGGTCCCCTGCCTGAGTGGTGAGTGACATTATAGGTCCCCTGCCTGAGTGGCGAGTGACATTATAGGTCCCCTGCCTGAGTGGTGAGTGACATTATAGGTCCCCTGCCTGAGTGGCAAGTGACATTATAGGTCCCCTGCCTGAGTGGTGAGTGACATTATAGGTTCCCTGCCTGCCTCCAAGGGGTGCAGGTAGGCTGTCACTTGTGCGGACACTGCCACGGGCTTGTTGGCTGCCTTCCCAGCATCATACCCTGACCAGAGTGCTGTAGAGGCAACCTGGGAAAAGTTGTATGTGGAGTATGGGCACATAGGCCTTTCCTCGTGCTGGTAAGCAATAATGGCACACATTTCACTGGTGCTGTGGTACAGTGGTGGGTCTGGGACTTGGACATTAAATCACACTTCCAGGTCCCATGGAAGGGGGCATCACTGAGTGCTACTATGGCCTTTTGTAGCAAAGCCTGCAGGCCACTGGACCACGCCTACTTTTGAGGGATGGACAAATTGTTATGATTCCTTTTGCAGGCTTTGAATGAGCGAAGTCACAAGGGGGACTTTGAGCAACAGAACAACATTCTGCTGCCCACTCCCATTGGCCTTTGCAAAGGACAGAGCTACATGGACCTGGCTGTGGAAGGTCAAAGCTCCCCACCTACATTGGGTGGCCCTTATAGCTCCATAGGGACAGGGCCTAGAATTGGGCCTCCAGATAGCCCCCTGAGTGACAGGCAAATGGCCCTGGTGGTCCATGTTGCCTTACCAGGGGCAGCAGATGGAACCACTGTGTTGTGGAGGACTTTTGTCCTCTCACTGTGGCCTATTATAAGTTCCCCTTTTCTTTCGCACATAGAGCCTGCAGAGTTGCAGGAAGAGGCAAAGTTAGTTTGGTATGCTCAGCCAGGCTGCCCACTCCTGCCTGCCACCGTTTAATCTACTGATAAGTCTTTCACTCATATCCTGCCTGATGGCAGAGATTTGGGATGGTCATTTGCAATGCGTCCTCCCCATTGTCAGTATGAACTGCCAGTTGGGCTGTTTATTGGGGTCTGACAGTGTGGAGAACCACTTGGCAGGCTAATGATTGGCTGGATGCATGAACCCCTGTGGGGCAAAGTCTTTTAGCAATAATTATGGGAACTAGGCCACCAAAGGATGGTGACCATATATGATGTGACTGAGTGTGCACTGAGCACCTCTTATGGACTGAGGGTGTGCTGAAAACCTCCTGCGCCTGGGCATGCACCTCTGGCCTCCCCAGGCAATGATGACGCTGAGACTTTGGCCCAGGTGCGGTGGCTGGGGACAGCACATGTGGGAGATGTGGCCTAGTGGTTGCATTGTTGCCTTTTGCATGTAGGGCAATAGACAGTGTGGGCGGTGGTAAACGCCTGGGACCTGCCAGTAAAATGGGCACGTATGCTTACTGCTTGTGAGTAGTATTAGTACGTTGTCTATTGTGGTTTGTACTGCTGTTGTGGCATTTGGTTGCAAGTGCCTCCCACAGGGGCACTTGTAGAAGATGGGAATTGCGTAGATCGTGAAGTGAGAAACCCCAATGGGGTGGAGTGTGGGGAACAGTCAAAACAGTGTTGGGCTTCCTCTTCCTCTACATTGGACCATCCAGCATAGGCGGGGCCTTTGATCTTCCACGGCCAAATCCACGCAGCCACTTGTCATTTGGAAAGGTCAGTGGAGCAGGCAGGGGAATGTTGCCCTGCTGCTCCAAAAATGCAACACTTTTAAGAAAACTGGATGATAGAACAGAAGTAAAGGGGATGATATGATTAAATTGGGTTGGAAGGCAGGATTAAATTGGAAATATTCATGTACTTATTTCTGTGGGGACAGTCAAAGCATGGTGTGTGTTAGGCTTCCTCGCCTCCTTCCGGTGAAGGCCACTGTTGTATGAAAACAGCTAAACATGTCCTTGAGGATGCCACATTGTCATATGTAACCCTGTGCCCTGGCTAGTTGTTTTGATTTGATATATAAACTGGACTGAGACAGTCTAGTGCGTGGATATGCGGATATGCAAATATGCAGATGTGTTATGCAGATGTCCATGTATCTAGTCACCTGCCACTGGGTCCTGGAGGTCTAAGCCTCCTACTTCAGCCTGTCACATCTGGAATAAAGCCATGTCTCACCCACAAATGCTTTGCTTCTTTTTCGGGTGGGCCAGATTGAAACTTCAACTTCCTAGCCTTGGTTAGTTGCAACAACTTCTTTCTGAAAATGGTAAGAATTACTGGTGTTTCAATGGTGAGAATAATCAAAATCCTGCTTACATTTCTACAACATCAATGATAATGATTTCAATTACTTATTGTTGGGATCTCATAATAACACAGATCTATGTTTGGGAGTCAAATCAAAGTTCCACCTAATTCTTAACTTCATAAGCAGGAAGTAAATTGCTTCTTAATGTTTATTTACTATTTTTTAAAATTTATTATTCATGTTATGCTATCATGTTAGCTCCACTCCCACACACACTGTAATACATTAAGCTGATAGCTTCAAGGAAAAATCTGAAGTGATTAGCCGAGTCCCTTCCCTGAATTGTATAAAATAGTACTGGGTCATTTATTTTATGTGGTGTGGATTATTTTTAAAGAATGTACTGTCTTTCATTTCTGTAGTTGTTTTATTATTCACCCAGGGGTTAGAACATTGAGAAAATAAAAAACGGTAATTTCCTAAGTAACTTTTGTCATAGTATCTTGAACCAGTAACGGTCTGCATGTGTCTCCTGAAATAAAGAGGAATCTTTGCAAAATATTTAACCAAAAAAGAAGAAATCATAATTCCATATTCTTTAAATCAAGGCACTTGAATAACACTATTCAAGTGTTATTCTAAAGGTACTTTTGAAAACAATAGATCGTTGCCACATTATTAAATGAGTAAATAGGGCCAGATACATAATTTGTGAACCTTGTGCAAAATGAAAATGTGACACCCTTTGCTCAAAATTCAGGGGAACAATCTTTCCTTTCTTGCATGGTGTTTCTCTCAACTTGTCATAGTTTTGTTTGCTTGCTTGTTTTGATACCAGGTCACTCACAGATGATTAAAGACTTTCACAGGCAGCTAGGTCCCTCCTGAGGAAAGCACACCTTGACCCAAACCTCACACCTGTGCAAAAGCCCTGTGTCCACTGAGCATGCATGGAGGAGAGCCCTGGGAGGCCAGGAGGCCGTGAGAGGCACACAGAGCCACAGTCCACAGCACACATTCCAGCCCATCACATGGCCCCATCAAGCTTCTCTAACAAAACACAAATTCAGAGATAAAATCATTAAGAGCTTCAAACCAGGTATTGTGGTGGATGCCTGTAATCCCAGCCACTGGTGGGGCTAAGGGAAGAGGATCTCAAGTTCCAAGACAGTCTGGGCAATTTAGAGAGAGCCTGCTTCAAAAGAAAAAATAAAAAGGGCTGGGGATATACTTCAGTGGTTGGGAGCCCCTGGGTTCAATCCCCAGGACTGCAAAAAAATTTACATAAATAAAATAAATATATATGTTATATATAATATATTAATGTGTAATTTAATATATACAGATATACACATACATATTAAGAACTTCAAGATAGCTGCACTGGGGAGCACGAACCCCCCTGTGTAGGGCTCCATTCAGAGTCTGGGTCCTGTTCAGGTCCACTCATGCTTATCCTTGAAGTCAGCCCTGAGGGTAAGCACTGGATTACAGCTTCCACTAACAAGTCATTCCACATTAAGAACTAGGATCTACTGAGATTATAAATACAAACAGACCCCCTAGATATATAAATTTGGTGGTAAATGAATTCATATTTATACACTTGACAAAATCTGATTGTTGCTGTAAGCCACTTGTAATGTTGGCCTTTGACTACCGATGGTAGCTAGCTACAAGATAACTTCCAGCGGCATTTCAGGGGCTGCACCTCCAGAGCTTCAGATCTATTTGTACATAGATAGGGGAATGCACTCATCACAAACTACTTCCCTAATTTCCCCCTAACTTCCTTATGCTCTCCTGGACTCTCCAAGCGACTCTCCAAGCCTCCTTAGTAGAAAGTCATTGAGTTCTCACCTCAATAAATTATGATGTCCCCAAACTGTCCCATTCTCCTCTGCACATTCCCATTTAAAGTAAATAAATCTTTGGTTTCATTCTTTTTCCTGTCTGAAGTCTCTTTAAATAGAATTTACATTTGTCTTTTAATCATTCATTTGTGAGGACACTGAAAGAAGCTTGGGGACTTACAAATTTAAAAAATTGCCACTCTCAGATTCCTGTAATGTTGATTAAATCTACCTCTGACAGTTGAACATTGCTAATAACTCTCTATAAACAACACTCAGGAAAGGAGAGTCTGACTGTGTGTTGCCAGGGGAACAAAATTACACAATGCAGAAGCAATGTCTTTCAGCAGTTAAATTTGTATTCTAAATCAGATACTTTCACTAAATAGCTTTGTGACTTGTAATCTGAACTTCCTCTTTTGTAAGATGTGGTATTAGTTTAAAAGATTTCTCCAAAATTATCTTCTAGTGGGGAAAAAATATCCCATGTCTCTGGGAAAGCAGTAGGTATTTGGGAGAAGTAGAGAATCACATGATAGGGATACTCCAGGATCTTAGCATCCCATCACAGATAGTAGCTGTATAGAAGAAGGACAAACATGGATGAGAAGTGTTTACAGAGGTGGGGGACATGATGTAAGTATAAGACTAAAGCAGAGATTCTTAACCTGGAGTTCCTGGTGAGACTTAAAATTGGCCCCAATTTCTATACATACGTACTGTATGTATGTCCACTTTTGCATGAATCTATCAGATCAGCAGGAAAATCTGCAAGCAAAATATGATTAAAATTGCCATTGTCTTCTTTAGGGTCAAACGAGGCAACATGTCTGTTTTCCAGTGCTTAAGAATGGGAGCTTGCCCAAAGCGGGGGAAGCAGTAACTCACTGAAGGAGGTACAAAGTTGATAAATTTACATTTTTATAAAAACAAAGCCAGCATTAAAGAGTTGCTTTTTGAAGCATATAAATATGTAATTTGTAGATTATGGGTAAAAATACAAGTACTTAGATCACTAATTGTACCTCTGACATTTTGTGATCACATTTCATAAAGCTTTTCTGGTCTCTGGTGAAAGAGTATTAGGATAAGTTCTCATAAATTCTCATCTCAAGTTACTAAATAGACAAACTTTACCTTTACAAATTTTCTAATTCTCCTTTTATCCCTCAACTCACTGAAAACAATTCAATTTCTTGATATTCTCTAATTTGAGAGTAAAAAGACATGTATTTCTAACATCAATTTTATTAGTTAAGTATGTTTTCCAACCTCAGAGTGAATGGTTGCAGTATTTCAAGGGTATTGTATTGTTTTCAGCAATATTTCATTAATTTAACAGGACCTAGATTACATTAATTTTTTTACCAACTCCAATCTACATGACAATGCATTTTAAATTTTTTCATGTACTCATTATTTGTACACTCTACTTGTGCAAATATTTAGGTTGGTAATGACAATGAATTAATATTTTCATGGTATGTTGAGGGCATATTTCTCAGAAAGTGACTGAAGATCATAAGTTCCTAGCATGATAATGTATTTACTTACTAATCAGATATATCAGTTCTATTTCTTAAATTAACAAAGGAAATCAACATAGAAAAATACCAATCATATTTAAGATGACGAACAGTGTTTGAAAGGTCATTTATTTGTTTTTCAATTTTATTCAATTTTAAGATATTTCAAAAGTACACATTTTTGTTAGTGTATTTCTCCACTCTTCTCTCTAGCTTAAGAATGTCCCAAAATGCAGAAAATGGGCATTATTTGGAAGAATAATTTAATTATATTAATAGGTTTTGAAGACCTGGACAGAAAACGCTATATTCAAATTATTGGTGTACCTCATGTGTTGGATGGCTTTGACCTATAGGGGGTGTTCAATAGTTAAGTTTTGGTTAAATAACATATAACCTAAAGTACCACCAAATGGTATTTAAAATGTAACTGTAACCAGGCGTGGTGGCACATGCCTATAATCCCATTACTTGGGAGACTGAGAAAGGAAGATTACAGGTTTGAGAACAGCCTCAGCAAGTAGTGAGACACTCATCAACATAGCGAGACCCTGTTTCCAAATTAAAACAAATAAATAAATAAGGTAGGGCTAGGGGTATAGCTCAGTGGTAGAATGCCTCTGGGTTCAATCCCCAGTACCAAAAATAAAATAAAATAAAATAAAGTAATGTAATATAATATAATATAATAATATAATATAAAATAATATAATAATATAAAACTGTGAGGTGGGTGTGGTGGCATGCACCTGTAATATCAGTATTTGGGATGCTGAGACAGAGGAATCTCATGTTCTAGGCCAGAATGTGGTTACTTAGTGAGACCCTGTTTCAAAATAAAAAATAAAATAGGACTGGGGGTGTAGCTCAGTGGTACAATGACCCTAGGTTTGATCCCTCCCTAGTACCAGAAAAAAATAACTCACTGTGAAACTGCTTTTCCCTTTTAATCTCTTCTCTTTATGTTTCTGTTTTCTCAGTTACAAAATATTAGAGAAAAACAGTATCCCCAAATCTCACAAATAGATAGAATATAGTTTGAAATTTAAAAAAAAAAACTATTCCTTTCCTAGAAGCTTGGTTTAAAGGCACATGTGGTTAGCATCATCCCAGACCTTCCATAACGTGAAAGTCCCTCTCATGTACCCAAACCAGTACACAATTAATAACTGAGAACTCTTAGACTTGAAAATATTCTTTGTGCATTGTATTTAGAAGAATTTCCAGGGTGCCTCCTTGATTTAAAAAAATGCCATAGAAAGTGTTCACCAAAATAAGAATTGTCCTTATGGAAACAGTCAGCTCATGTAGGAAGCATGCATGTCATAGGTGTATTTGGTTGTACAGCTGCAAACAAACAGGTGTGGTGGGTATCATTTAGAAAAGAAGGAAAGAAGAGAAAAAAACATGTCTATGAATGTTCTACTTTAAATGTCATCATTTTCTTTCAGATGTGCTGAATTTGATTTTTGATACAACATCAAATTTCCCAATCTATATTGTATGGCATATTTTGCTGGAAAAAACATAAATTGGAAATAAAATGACATGTTATTTAATAAAATAAACCAGATACAGAATCTTGCCTTATATTTACAGACAAATTTTAATGGAATATTTCATGGTCCAACACAAATATCAGACCCAATGACACTAATTCTTGTACAGCCTTTGGCTTACCCTGTATAACAAAATCTGTTATTTAAAGTAGACTAGAAAATACCTCATGGTAAGTGAACTTCTAAAGACACAAAGAAAATCCTCCATAAATTTAAAAGCTTATCTCAAATTCTTATTGGCATAAGCTTAGGATGGATATATTATTAATCGCATTATCTTAGGTAGTTGAAATATATAATATGGGTTAAAATGTGAAAATTTTTAAAAAATTGGCTTTGATATTTTTGCTTCTGTTCCTAGTCGACATTAGTAAACACACATAAGTGAATGTAAAATTTCCTTTACAGAGTTTTGCAATTTTGGCAATCTCAAGAAAATTTCAGCAACACTTTTTTAACCCTTAGTCAGCATATTACAAGGTTCATATATTTTAAGGAGTAATAATTGAATGTGATAGAAACAAAATAACATTTTTAAAACTACTGCTTAATTTTTAAAACTTCCCTTTAGCAAGTTACGAGAAAAATGGATCTCTTTGAGGAAATCTAAAATGGATGGATAATGTATGCAGTTGAAAGAAGGTATTCAAAATAATGTGATTGGCATAAAGAAATAGTTTTTTTTTAACATCTTTGATAACCTGTCACTGGCAAAAAGAAAGTTCCATCTTTCAGTGACTGTTTTCAAGCCTAAGAAAATGTGCTAAATGAATAAACAATTCAGTAATGTCCAACAGATAACTAAAATTCAAATTTTATTTTTCCATATTTATCAGACAATTTTTTGCTGACAAGACTTTACTGAAAGATGAAGTGCAAATGGGAACCCTGTAAGGATGTTTGTAAGAGTTGTACATGACATATTTTAAGCGCCACTAAGTACACATTGAATACTTTGTAAGTATATAGGCATATCAACATGCAAGTGTCATGTACCTAATATTACAATATGCATTTTGTTTTTTAATGTTAATGACAAGAGTAGATTCAATAATTGTGTTTGTTTTCTGTGCAATATGCTTAATTGTGATGGGTCTTCTTTACAGCACAGAATTCATTGTCTATGCTATCATAACTATACCCTTCCAAAAGTTATGAATTTCATGTAATTTAATTAGAACATTTGATTTTTGAAGCTACATTACTGGGAACACCTGCATTTCTGGGTACCATTTTCAGAGATAAGTCTTTAAATTCTTTTTACCATGGCAGACTTGTTCCAAGGTTAGTTATGTTGAAATATTTATGATAAAAAATGGAGCTTTCTTGACGGAATAGTTTTTGGTTGAATGAAAAGCTAAACAACCAATTCACAAATACTGATGTGAACTGAATATGAAGAAAATAGATCAGCGATCCCAAACTCATAAATCCTTGGGTTGCTACTTAACTGCATCATTGAATCTACAATAAGTACAGCAGGTACAGTTAAATAAATCTGTAAAAAGATTAAAATTTTATACATTTATAAGGAGAAATAGTACTAGCTTTGAAAAATTTCTAGATTATTTTTCTTTCCATTTATGAGACTCATTCGACACATCAGAAACACAGAGGAAAGCAAAAAGGAGAAAGATATAACAATACTGTTTACATTTTATAGATTTTTTAACCAATTAGTGACCACTGCTTTCAACCATCAATATTTTATTGCGTATGACTTTCACTATCAGCAAATATAAAGAGAGACGTTCCTACTAATATCATGTACAAGGAAAAGCATCTAAGGAAAGAAAGCATTTGAGGTTTGACAGTACTGTGTGTAAGTGTAATGTTGCATTTCATGCTGCACTTAAAATCCATGTAGGAATCACTGCTGCTTTGACCCTGGATGTGGGAAAAGTGCTTAAGTGCTGAGCCCTGGTAGTTTTTTCTTTTGCCCCTGCAATCTTCAAATATCTTTTAACTTTACTTCTTTTGAAATATACAGTATATTTCAGAGGGGAAAATAGTGGTTTTTTTCTTTACATCTTTTTCACATTTGGGCCCATTCTTTCCAAAATAATCATACATTTCTTTTGTATACATATATATGTATATAACATATATATGTATATATATAAAAAGAAGGTAAAGATTAGACCCAAAATTATTTGTAACATAATCACATAACATAGAAACATCTTATTTTAACTTTCAGCATATTTTATAGATTCAACATCATAATTTGAAAAATGTATGTATCTTTTTTTTCCTAGAGGAAAATATGTTCATAAAATGACATTTTCCTTTTAGGATAATTAAATTACATCATTGAAAAATTCATATTATGCCTATGCTGATAAAATAAAGAGGATATTTGTGGCAATACTTTGCATTATTCAGGATTATTAATAAGAAGGCAGTTTTAAAATACTTAATGTTTTTGTCTTCTACAGATAAAAGTTCTCAGGAAAATAAATCATGTACATGATTTTTACTTAAAACATCATTGATTTAGAAATTATTACATTTTAAAAATAAATGAAATCTTAAATTGGATTGCAAAGTGTTGCCATTTAAATCATTTTTAAAAATCACAATTACATTACAGTGAAATATTAAATAGGCATGAAAAGAACTATCCTTATCAAGTTATCATATTTACCTATAGGAAAAGTTAATGATAGGAAAAAAAACACGAAGATCCAAACACCATAGAATACACTACAAGAAATTGGCTTTTGAGATTTCCCAGGGGGTGGGAAGTGCACTGTTATGAAAGACCCAAAATAATGCTTCCTGGGATATCCTGTAAATAATTATTTCCTCTATTATACTGAAGTATCATAGCCCATGTTAAAAGTGAGAGGTAGAAGGATTATTGTAAGTATGCATGGCAGAGAAATTACCAGCTATATCCAATAACTATTGCATTCAATATTAATAATCTCAATACATAAAAATGCTGATGATTTTAGAACCCATTTTTATATGTTGTCCCCTTTAACGCTCTTTATTTTCTTGCTACTTTCAATCCATTGCCTTTGGAAGGGTATAAGTGCAAAGGGCTTGTTTGGGGAGAAATAGGGAGAGAAAAGGAAGAAAGAATAGAATAAGAAAAGATATAAATTAACCATTAAGATATAGTAGCTTTAACTATTAATTGTACCTTATGTTCTTTGAATAAACTCATACTTATGATGAAGGTACTGCAATCTATCACAACACAACATTTCAAAGAAACTTTAAGAATTTCCAATTCAATTAGATATAAATCCAAGTTTAAAACCAGGTTATTTCTTTCTCTGAAGTAATGCTAAAAACTAAGCCAAATAATAATTGTATTGTGCTGCATTAATATTTAAATAAGAAAAACTTAACTTTATGAATTAGTTGTGTTTGGATTAATGCTTTAGCATATGAGAGGTGAAGATTGGCAAACTCTTGGATCTTGTTTAAGAATTCTTTAAAATCCCTTTGCATTAAGTATCCAGCAATAGAATTGCAGATATTGCACTGAGTATATTTCAATATTGCCAGTGTATATTTCAAAACAAATTATATTATCTACACTAAGATTTCCTCTTTCCCAGTATTCAAAATGCATATTATAATTACATGGGTTTCCAACATCCATACACAGCAAGTACAAGATACTTACATGTACGTACACTGTAGTTACCTATATTTTGCATAGTTTTTAGTGTGTACTTTGTGCCACTTAACAAAAAGCATTACTCATCAGTAATTCTCATTAGGTGGTTCACTTATTTCAGCTTTGATTATTAGTTAAGTTTTTGTTCTATATTGTATATTCATCACAGATTACCATTTGCAAAAGGAAATGATATTGGGCATTTTTAGAAGGTCTTAAGTAATTATAATTATCATGGGAAAGTTGCAGTTAAGACATGAGGCTTTTGCATTTTCTCCACAATTAAAAAACTTAATGTGAAAGTTTAGATTTGTTATCCATTAAATTATCCTTATATCCAAAGAAAAAAAGCATTTTCAATGTTCCCTTGGTAACACTTTGCAATAAGTGGCACTAAATTACACGATAACTGCTATGTTACATGGAAGAGCCATCACTGTCAAACAGCTGCTGTACATGTGCCTATATGGAATCTCAATGCTGTTACAATCATGAGTACATAATTACAAGTGAGCCTGTCCTTTTAATTGAGATATTTATATTTTTTACAAAGAAATAAAAAATACATGAGGCGTTAGCTTCTTTGTCATAATTAGGAAAGTTAGTTTGCTTTCTCTATGTGTTATTTTAATTGTGGAGTTTCAATGAAAGATTAAGCATCTTGAATCAATATGAGAACATCCAGTTTCTAGGTTAATCACCAATATCAGGTTCCTTAAACTGCTTCTTGGGTTTTCTGGTAAAAGAAAACAAGTTGAAATCTCTCTCTCTCTCTCTGTGTGTCTTTTCTGTCTTTCTTTCTCTCTTCCACACACTCACACGAATATACATGCACATACACAAACACACACACATCATCATCAATACACTGTTCATGCTGTCTTTACTCTCGCACTCACAAACATTTTCATTTCTTCCTGATTTTCACCATCATTCTATCTAGGACACTCAAAAATGGAAAAGAGGAAAAGAAGAATGCTGTTTAGATTTTTTTTTCTGATGAAGGACAATTAATTTACACTGTAAACAGTACACTGGCAGAGAATAGCTACTTTTGGTAAAGAATAATGCTCTATATTCTACCAGGAGTGTGTATGTGCACTCTCCTTCCACTGAGCTCCCGAGCTACTGTGCTAAGTTAGCGGAGATGGAAAACAGCTAGATGTGCATAGTGGTATGCACATTCAGACTTCGCAATTGACATGGCTTGCATTTATAAATCTTATTTTTCTCATTTGTGGGAATGGAAATGAGTAGAGTTTTTATAATTTATTTTCTTGTTTAGTGCAAATTAAATAATTTTTAAAGATAGGAAAGTATAACTCCATTACTAAGTTTTTTCTTGTCCCAGAAAATGATGTCTAATTCAAGTTGAACTGTACTAAACTGGAAAACATTTGATTAGTGCCCACAAATTTCAATCTGCTAGTTGGCTTTTAAAGTTTTAATGTGATTTTATTTTATTCTGAGGGATTAAAAGAGTCAAAAATCTTGAAATGCAACCAATTTTGGATTTCTAATTTTATAGTGCTCTAAATAATGATTGAATTATTTAGGCAACAGTTTAGCAGTTGGAGCCAAGTAGAATATAGATGAAATGAAGAAAGATGTGAATACAGCATCGATGAAGAGTAGCAATTTTGTAAGTGCATCCTGAAATTAGGCTTTAAATAGTAATTGATGATGCAGTTTATACAACTTACTTCTGTAATAAGAACCTTTCCATTTTGTACTAACAGGATGAGTTTTGCTTTGTGGAGTCTTTCTAAAGATTATGCATTGAAAGATATGAACAGTTTATAAACCTATTCTAGTTTCAATGTGTCTAGTAGCACCTACCTGATTCTCTCAAACTACCATACTATATTAACATATTATTGCATTTTTCCACAGATGGTATGGAGTGAACTGTAAAAACAAGCATGCAATCACATCAATGCAGACTTATTTCCTTAAAATGTCATACTGTATATGATTTATTATGTTAACACTCAACCACATCATATTATTTATGTTCTGTATATTTTGAAAAAGTGCTGCTTGACTGACATCGTCCTTTTTCTTTTGTAAGAAATCAACAAGATAAATGCTTCAACAATAAAAAACAACTTAAAAATTCTAACATTGTCCTTAAAAGATTTATACTTTTTTGATAAATAATCTAAGATACAGCACCCTTGTCTTTCATTTGTTATTAATACATGATGTTGTACTCAACCATTCTCATCCACCAAAAATAAATTCCAAGGTATTTTTAAAACCCTAGGCCACCATGCTGTCAGACATCACAAGTGTAGCTACCATATTGTCATATTGGTTTCTTCTTAAAGGTGCAATGCTTGTAAATGGGAAATTAATTTTTATCTAACTGGATATTTATTCTTTAGAATATAATAAATTTAATAAGAACTATTCTAGCAATATTATATTTTACTAGAAGAAATAATAGGAATTTAGATTGACGCTGCGTCATATTGAAGAATACAGTATTTCATAATGGTTAAATACACCAAAACTTTGAAATAATCCAGAGAAAGAGACTTTCACCTTGGAGATAAAAGCATGGCAGAAATTCTCCATCACTCACTGTTTCATAAGTTTGTACCTCACAAAATGCATAGACAGGAATTTAATATAAAGAATTAGTTCATTTATACATAAAACATACCTTAAACACTTCTTTTTGGCAAACTATAGGTAAGCAGCTCTGGAACTGCCAAATTAAAATTTGTAAATTTTTAGCAAACTAAGAGTTTATTTTTAGGTTATTATTCAACTGTGGTTGTAATTTAAAACCTGAGGCTGTGCACTGGTTGTTAGCTTAAAATTACCTTTCCTTATAACATTGTGCTTCCATTGTATAACAAATAAAAATTAACAGGAACTAGAAAAAGTTGTTGTTGAACAGTGCTAGGACATACAGACAAAAATACTAATACATGTTATCTACTTATAATATTGGTTTGAGTAATATCTAAAGGGACATAATGGACGTTAGAAAATGCTTACTTATGATTGAATTACCTACAGCCAAAAAAGTTAAATATGTATCAAATAATGTTTAATTGGATTTATTATATGCACTATATACAGATACTAAAATGTCTCAAAATTGTGCCCTATGGATACTTCAATTTTGTTTAGGCAGGTGAGTCTTTATGGAGCAAATAAATTATAGAATCAAATCAAGATATGAATGTAATCTTTGTGATTTCCAACGCAGTTAAATGTTTGGAACAACTTATTTGTAAATGAAGCTACAATAATCTAACGGTAGGGTCTATATAATTATATAA
Source organism: Glis glis (assembly GCA_004027185.1). Lineage (NCBI taxonomy): Eukaryota > Metazoa > Chordata > Mammalia > Rodentia > Gliridae > Glis > Glis glis. The sequence goes on from PVJS01004099.1 coordinate 27,744, forward strand.
GATGTCGTGTCATGATTGTAATCCATATACATGATTCCTGTATCAAGTACTAAATTTTTAAATAGCAAATTGATACAGCATTACTAGTATAATCTCAAACATTCCAGAAACTACACTACGATGTTTTCAGGGGCATATGTTTCCAAAACATGTTGTCTTTGAAGATAGACAGGTAGAAAACAGTGTTTGTAAACCTCTAATCTTCGATTAAACTTAAGCACATTAGGTCTTAACCTAATCCTGTTACTTGAGAAAGCTGTCCAATGGCAAAGCAATAAAGTCTATGACTTAAAGGAAAGAAAAATGGAGAGGGGCTCTGCATACATTTTCTTCAATGTATAACAACAACTCAATATCATGATTCAAGGAAATGATTAACATTGTTAAGGCTGTATATTCAAGCACTGTATGTTAAAAGAGCAATGGTGTGAAATTTAGGCAGTAAAGAATGTCCTGCATTATGGATGATACAGTAATTAAAGAATGATGCTTTTGACAGCTGGTTGTTGGTATACACTGGCTACTGGTAGCAGTACAGTATGGAAGTTAATAAAAATAGCAGAAGATGGTGGAAATGATTTCTGAAAGATGATAGCCAGTTTTCTCCAGCAGCCAGCCTGGTCAGTAAAACTCAGAATCGTGGCCTGAATTTTAAATGAAATACTCTTTTTTCTCTTCAGCGTTGACTTGGCTGCCTTCAGCGTTGATAATGGCTGTGTCAGCATCGGGTGCATCTTCGGCTCCTTTAGCTTCATTTGTTAAATATGTTCCTGTGGATATTGGAAGAAAACAATGTTAGTTCTGTGAGCCTAGTGAAACAGTCAGCATGAAAGCTGTGCTCACTGAGGTAGGAACTTGTCAGATTTCTTATATGTCGGAACATATTCTGAGGTGTAATAAACCATACCATTCACCCTTATAAAGTTAGAAGCTTTCTTTCGGTTTTCTGGTATGTGTTACAGGTGAAGCTGCGGCCCTTTAAATGAAAGGCAAGTGCCAAACTGGAATGGGTAGTAAGTAATTTTGATTTCTTTAGTGATTGATTAAGACCACATAAGCAATACATCTGTAGCAGGCAGGGTCCTTTGCAGAGATGTTGTTGATGATCAAATATGTCACCATTCAGTTTAATAATTTATTTAAAAGTAAGCTATGACAATAATCTGCTACATGGACGACTGCAAAAAATCACATGTTCTCCTCACTATGATGACTACATGTGTTCCTATAAGCTTATAAGGAAAAATGTCAACTAAATACATATAGTTGGATTTTAGTTAAGACATAAATTATAAACTTTCTTCAGTTTTTTTCTGAGTCAGCTTTTACTCAACTTTAATTGTATTGGTTCAGGAAAATAATGTTTAGATAACAGCCAGTGCTCCTATAGTAAGCCACTGGCTCAGGAAAAGAAAAGAATACAAGAAAATTTGTAGTTTATCTCTAGGATTAAAATCAAACTGTAGAACTTGGTTGATGTTTTTTCTAAGTTTATGGAAATACATGCAGCCATATTAGTAAGAAAAATATGTGAATGTTTTGCAATGGGTCAGGTAGCATGCTATTGATAAAATTTGCCTTAAAATAGCAGAATGAATGGTGACACATTTGACATGATCATTTTCAAGAATTTCCTGAAATTTAGATCACCCCTCATTCTCTTTCTCTCTTTATCTCACTCTCTCTCTCCATACACACACACACACACACACACACACACACACACACACACACACATATTGACATAGAAATATACACATCATCTAATATTTCAGGATGAAGCTAGTTTTTAGAATTATTTAGCCAAAATTAAGGGCACTCTCTCTAAGTATAACCTACCTTTATGTCTTGCCAGATATCGACCAAGCAGAAATATGGAACACAGTGTGACAAATACAACTACAGCCACTATTCCTCCTATGAGGGCATGGTCGGGGCCAGTCTGGCCAGCCAGAGCATTGGGATCTGGAAAAAAGAGGAAAATATCTTTCTAGTTAGTCAATTAGTCATAAAAAGCATATCTGCTCTAGGATATGTTATTTTGAAACTTAGCACATTTCTATCAAAATAAAATTTCATTAATGTGTATTATACCAAATATCCAGCCAAACAAATATTTATTTTATGCTATTACCAACAGAAAATACCTGGGGATATAAGACCCAACACACCTATCACTATTGCCATTGAGCTGGCATTTTAAGGGAAAGACTGGATAGACAAATACGCGCACATAATTTTGTAGTTATAGGATTTTCTTTGCTTCTCCCTTCCATTTTTCCATTTGAAAATAAACGTGTGCATTTGTGTGTTTGTATATGTATGAAAAACCCAACTATACCTTTTTTTTTTTTTGCGGTACTGGGGATTGAACGCAGGGGCATTCTACCTCCGCGCTATGCCCCCGGCCCTATTTTTTTATGCTTTTTTATTCTGAAACTGGGTCTCACGAAGTTGCAGAGGGCCTCACTAAGGAGAGAGAGAGAGAGAGAGAAGGAGGGGGGAGAGAGAGAGAGAGAGGGAAAGGGAGAGCGAGAGCTGAGGCTGGCCGCGAACCCGGATCCTCCAGTCTCCGCCTCCCAAAGTACTGGGATTACAAGCCTGCGCCACCACGCCCAGCTTCAACTATACCATTTTTAAAATAAAATTATGTCATGGGAAAGGCTGGAATCAAATATAATAATTTAAAATTTATCATTGTATACATATAATTTAAAACTGTGAAAATTGATGAACACTCCAAGGGAGTCTAGACAGAGAGAAGAGGTCTGAGAACTGACCACTGGGGAACCCCACATTGAAAGTTCATGGAGTGGTAGTATTTCTGTCAGAGAAGACTGAGAAGGAGAAAAAAAGAGATCTTGGAATGGGCATTGTATTTTTCAAAGGGAATAATGTATTTTGGTGGGAGATTATAACTCTGTTAAATGTTGTTGATAGAAAGGGAAATATGAATATACAATATGTAGGATTAAATGCCAATTGAATGTGTAGTTCTAGGAAAAGTGGTTAGAAAAGATTTTTAAAAGCCTTTTTACATTCTGCCTTTAATAAGATGTTATTGAAAGATGATCCTGTAAGGGATGGGGAGTTTTCAAGCAGAAATGAAAAGATCAAAAGAAGTCCCAGACATTTGGATACTCAAAAGTTTGGAAAGTTAACTATTTGGAAGCTAGGGAGAACCTGAGACCCAGGAGAGACTCCAGGCAGAGGAGGAGACACCCTAGTGGAGTGAAGGAGGGGACCTAACTGAGGGAGACAGGAGGAGGGGAGGAAGACTTGAAGAGGGAAACACCTCAATGGACATGATGTACATACACAAACCTAACGAAGCCAATAAGTTTGATCCCTGTGTGTTGAGCACGGGAAGGTGGGGAGGGAGAGGGAATGGGTTGTATGCCTCTCTCTCACCCTGAATTTCATCAAGATGTGTGATTATAATGCACCAATAAAAAAGAAAATCATATGATAAGGGATAAAGCTGAGTGAAACTTTGAACAACAAAATCTACAAAAGCTTAGCCCGATAGCAAAGACTAGGACTGAGTGTACTGCCCTTTTCTTCCACATCCCTTGTTGTCTGAGGTTGAACTGCCCCAAGGGAAGAAATGAGGAACACAAAAGAGAGTGAACAGAGAACCATCCATTTTCTTCAGAGTACTACAATTATCAGTGCAAAAGGACATTTTAATGATAGTTTGGCATGATTTCATAATTGCTATAGATCAATGACTACTCTGTGCCTCCAACTCCTCTATTTCCAAATAAGAGCATTCATTTTTAAGGAGTGTATCTTCTGTCGCTGTTCAACCATTGTGTATTGCATATATGGGGAAGAAGAGCATTCATGACTTACGTTGGGTCCTTTTTTCTTTGGACGAATGCATCTAAGTATGATGAAGATGGCATATACATGAGGATCTTTGACTTGCATCGGATACATTAGTTTAATAGGGCATTTGGACAGAGGGTGATAGTGGTTTGGATGAAAGAAAAAAGGTGGAAAACGTTCATCTGTTTTTACTTTATAAATATTTTTCTACTTTATTTTTGGTGGACAATTCTAGTTTCTTCTGTGGAAATATAGTTATTCAGTGGAAGGAGCTCCATATTTTATGTGGCATATATGCCAATGCCTCTTTTTACTTTCATAATACTTTTATATACTATTTTACATTTTGTTCTAGTTATATTTCCCAAGTTTATGCATTATTTATTTGATTTCATTTTTTATCATGGACTTCCTGCTTTTCCCAAAGGATTTTGTTACTGATTGTGGGTTTGGCTTAACTACACTTTGCATTTAATTTCATTCTATTTTCTCAGTAGATGTTTTTAACACTTTTACATTCTTCACAATAGAAAGTGGTAGTTTCATAATATGTTCAATTTGCATAATAAGTCCATTTAAATATCTAGGAAAATATTTTCCTTGGTGAACATACATTACTTCTCATATCATTGAAAATGTTTTCATTGGTTGCAGGTTGACTTTTTAAATTTCATTTACACATTCTTGTATTTTCTTTTATCAATTTTATTGCTGTGATGTACAGAGATTCTCTGTTCTGATACTGGTGTTTATTATCACTTCTCCTTAATGATGAAGATCAATTGAGCTCCAAAAACTCTTTGTAACTTAAATATAGATTACATGATAGCTATACTTAGAATGAAGAACCTTGAGATATAGATCATTATGATAGGTGAGCTTATTTATTTATTTATCTGTCCTAAATTTTCATTCTCACATTAAAATATTGGATACTTTACATATTTATATATTTTTAAATTATTTTGATGCTGGGAATCAATCTCAGGGCCATTCATATGATAGACAAGCATTCTACCACAAGCTACAACCCCAGCCCTTCACATAATATTTAAGCCATCTTTTTATTTCTGGGTTTTTTTTGAGATTAAGACAATCTGATTTGTTAAAATTTATTTTAGATCAATTTAGATGTATCATGTTTGTCTCTGCATCTGTATTTTCACTTGGTTTCAGATATAAATATATATATATAGGCTGGGCGTGGTGGTGCATGCTTGTAATCCCAGTACTTTGGGAGGCGGAGACCGGCAGATCCAGGTTCGTGGCCAGCCTCAGCTCTCTCGCTCTCTCTCTCCCTGTGTGTGTGTCTCTCTCTCTCTCTCTCTCTCCTTAGTGAGGCCCTCTGCAACTTCATGAGACCCGATTTCAAAATAAAGTATAAAAAATAGGGCTGGGGGTGTAGCACGGAGGTAGAACGCCCCTGCGTTCAATCCCCGGTACTGCAAAAAAAATAAATATATATATGTTAATACATATATATATATATATATATATATATATGTTAATACTTTTGGACAAAATAATTCATAACACTAATATTTATTTAACACTATTCATTCTTATAAACCTCTGAAGGAAATATTTTAGTGCTTATCCTTCATCTCATAAATAAGTCACTCAAAACTACAATTCCAGAATTTTTAAGAATTTAAAAAGGATTTGGATATAGTGAATGCTACTTTACACATCTATTAGTAAGTATATGTTTTAAAAAGTAATATTCCCTATACATTGTTGGATATGCCTTTTGTTTTACTCGCATAACTGTGAGAACTAAAAGTCTGTTCTTATTTCTATTCTTAGTTACTAAAACAAGTGATTGAGAATCAGATAATTATCCCTGAACAATGCAGGGATAATACATAAATTGCTAAATCCCACTGAGACTCTCTTATACATCCTTTCTCTCATCCATCTCCTACTGTCATAGAAATAAAAAGATGAAGTACAGCCTTCTGAAGTTTCTTTACAGATAGCTAAGTCTGCAGAATTACTCAGAAAAATACATCATGTATCTTTTAAGATCATTATTTATTCTCAAGTGTTGGCTCATGACTTTTTGCAGTTAGCCTGTTAATAGTGGAGTGAGTAAATTAAAGTAGATTTGGCAGTAGATTAGCAATCTCTTTCAGATGACAGTGAAGAAAACACAAAGGATATTTTAAAATTAGGACTTTCCGAGTTTAATGCCTTTCAGTTAGGGCTTTTTGATTCTTAAAACAAAAGACCCCAATGACAAAATTGTGTCAAATGATAATATTTATGGCCAGTGATTCCTGGTATTTGAAAGAGTGGAAATAATGTTAAAGTACAGTTTTACTTAGAATATTAATATGGAGAAATCATGTATAGTTTGATCTCTACAATCATTCCTGGGGATTTCTATCAAGTTTCTAGTTTAAAATGTTGTTTCTACAACAAGAATCAACTTTAATATGCAAAATGTGTGAGTTTCTAAGAACATAGCATTTAGAAATTGTGGAAGAAATGAATATTAAAGGAAAAATCTGATTGAGACAGCTTCAAAATATTAGGCCAAGAAAACACAAGAGACCAGTCTGCATTCACATCTGCCTCAGAGAACTTTTCACCCTGTGCAGGTGTACATCTCTTTCCCAGCATCTATTGTAATCCCCCCAGGCCCAAGTTCCCTGCATCCTGTATTTTATGCCCGAGACCCATGGTCTTTGTTACAGCAAGAACATTCCAATCCTGTGGATAGCAATGAAGGTCATCATGCTACAAAGTCTTTTCCTTTTCCAGGAATGTCTTTGTTGTCCTTCCCTCCATTCCTTTCTGAGAACTGTCCTATGAGTATTCCTCAAATTACCCAGTTCCTTTCTTACAAGGCAATTTGCTACCCTGCCTACACAAATCTAAATCTTTGACAATCAACTGATATAATCCTCTCTTCATTTGTGTTTTTTGCCTTTAATACCTGTTTGAAATCTGTAAAATACCAGAGCACGTATTCAAGTCTTCTTGAATCTGTGGTTTCCAAAATTGCAATTCTGACTGGTCCAAATATACTCTGCTTCTTAATCAATTTGTGTGGTTTCTAATGAAGGTCCACAAAACTATAAATGTTACATAATTTTTCTTTCATGTGTTAGAACTCTTTTACAAAAAATATTTTGATTAATATATGTGATTTTCATCTTGAAATAAAATGGTAAGAATTAAAATTAGAATAATGTATTAAAATATTTTAAGTTTCCATGACTACTTTTATAAAACCAAAGTGATTGCTATTATAGATTAAAATAAATACAATGCCAAACTTTTTTTATTGGAAGAAAACTTAGTCAAAATTTTTCATGTAGACGATATTGCTCACAAATTCCAAGATTTACTAATTGCTTATACCATGTCTTAAACACTTACTGCCCTCTGTGTGACTTTGGGAATGATTGTTAACCTTTTCAACTTTAGAATGTGAATGCTACTTGTTTTTTAGAATTGTCAAAGGTTAAATATGTCAATGCCCATAATAGACTTAGAAGAATGACATTAAGTAAACATTATCTAAATGTTATTTACATGGGGGAAAAAGGATGGACTGTATAAACTGCCATATAAAAAATATAGGTTTCCCTTTTTGATCTCCAAAAAGACTTATTTAGGTCTTTCACTAACTCTAGGTGGTAAATGTGACCCTATCCAAGTGTCTACATAGTTGAAAAATTATGAAAATATTAATAAAGTTTTTGAATCAAATGAGATTGGTGAAAAAGAAACTGATGGAAATCTGATGGGTGAGGATGAAATGAGAGAATAATTTGTTGAGTATTAATCTGTGTCAGGCCCTATGTTATAAATGTGCATTTTATTCAATGCACATAAAGTGTTGACTCAGAAAATCACCAATGTTATTAATAAAAAGATTTATAAACCATGGGACAGCTTGCCAAAGTTAGTATTGAAATAATGTTTCACAAATTTAAAAGTAATTATTAAGTCAGTTTTTAGGATAGCGTAGATGACTCCTACTTTGAGAATAAGAACTGTGAAGGTCATTTGTAGCATTTTCTCACATAATTGTATTATTTTTGTTTCTACCATGCTAAGGATTCCAGTGTCCACCTGCACTAAATGACTACCTGCTTCTTCATTCTCAAAGACGTTCTTCTTTCCCTCTCTTTTTGTAAATTCTAAGCTATGATGGTCAGTTTCCCGTTGTCAATTATTCCTGAATTTAATTCGGGAAGTTTTCCCTGGATTAATTCACTTGTTTAAGCTTTATCTTCCCCCCTAAATATAAGCTTTTTTGAAGATAAAGGTTGTATCTCACATTTGTAATACAGCTGCAACACTTTTACAAAGTTTTCAGAACTAAGCAAATTAAGTGAGTAAATGAATAACATTAAATTGTTATGCTGAATTCCAGAGTTTGGATTTTTATATACCATTTTGCTGTGCTGAGCAATGGATCACCACCCTTTCATGATAGTAAACTGTAATTACACTATTGGTATCTAAATATTTTAGAAATTGGTGCTTAGTAAAAAATGGCTCATCCAGATTTTTATTTAATTAATATTTAGGATAATTTTGTTCTAATATTAAATTTGAATTTCCCCATGTACATAGGGGCCTATTTTCCCCTCTTTAAAGATATCAATTATTCAGAAAGAAGATAACTATGATAATATGTTAGACATAATCATATATAATTTATGAAAAATAAACTGTCCTTTGGTGGCATATGACATTAGAGAAATGCATTGCTATAGTCACTGAAGGGCAATCTATTACTTTTTTTTTTTTTTTTTGCGGTACCGGGGATTGAACGCAGCGGCGTTCTACCTCCGCGCTACGCCCCCGGCCCTATTTTTTTATACTTTTATTTTGAAACCGGGTCTCACGAAGTTGCGGAGGGCCTCACTAAGGAGAGAGAGAGAGAGGAAGAGAAAGAGCACGAGAGAGCTGAAGCTGGCTGCGAACCCGGATCCTCCAGTCTCCGCCTCCCAAAGTACTGGGATTACAAGCGTGCGCCACCACGCCCGGCTTCTATTACCTTTTAATTTAAAATACAATTACTGTTTCTGACAAAAATGCTTAAGAGTAATCTCTAAAGAATAGAAACATTAAAATACATAGTTCTCTGTGTGAGTATAGTGATTTACACTTAATCTCAACTATAAGTAATATGTATAGAGACTCTAAATTTATGAATTCTATATTAAGGATGCATTATACCACATATATTCAATAATATATTAAAATAAATCTTGGTAATTAAAACACTTAGCCTTCCCTCTCAAAATATATTTACTATATATATAACATACATTTGTTTCAATATCAAGCTAAGTGATAAATGCCCTTTATTAGTCAGATTTCCATCACTACACCAAAATACCTGACATAAGTGACTTGTCGAGAGAAAAGGCATGATTTTAGCTCATGTGTTTGGAGGTGGCAGTCCAAGATTGGGCAGACCAGGGCTTTGAGGTCCAGGGTGTGCCAGATGGCAATGGCAGGAAATGTGTGGTGGAGCAAACTGCTCACCTCATGATCCAGGAAGTCAGAAGAAGAAAAAAAGACCAGGATCCCATAATCCTCCTCCAGGGCATAACCCCAGTGACCTGAGGACTGCCCAATAGGCCCCACCTCTTAAAGGTCCCAGTGACTCCCAATAGCACCATACTGGAGACCAAGCCCTTAACACATCAACATTTGTGGGACACTCAAAATCAAACTGGAGCATGCTCCAACATGTTCTGTTCGTAATTGTGCACAGACTTCCTATCTAAAAAGACTTTGACAATAATTGTAAAGTCATTGTTTTCTTTCTTTGGCTTGGTTTGGTTTTAGAGTTTCAAGGTTGTTTAGGTTAGAAATATAAACAATTTATAAAATGTTTTAGCAAGAAATGTGTGATTGTCAGAAGTGCAGAAGTGACGTAATGCCACATCCTATACTACGTCCATGCATTGGACTATACGTTCTCTTTTCTGAGAACTATCCTGTCTCAAGGTCTGCTCAGTCTTTTTATCATAACATAGATATCTTAAATATATAACAATTCGATTTATTAACTTGTATTAAAAGTCAATACTGTATTAGGCACAAATAAAACATATACTTGGATATGTGCACACTATTTTGCCTTGCGAACAAAAATTGAAGCTGGAAGAGTCTCTTCAAATGATGTCCTTATTTTTGGGAAAAGTAGGTTCTAGCCTAATTCTCTTAATTTTACTGATCTTTCTCTCTGATGTACTTGAGCTAGTAATTCTTTGACTCCTTTAAGTGAGGAAATTTTTAAGCTCTGAAGAATTTTTACAACTCCAGAGAGGACTCTTAACCAGCAAAGTAGCATAGCTATTAGGACCAAGGACCCTTCACAAAATCCTTCACCTTCCTTAGCACTGACATTCACAGAGGGAGAGAACTTGCCAGAAGGAGATTACCTGTGTGAGATCAGGAGGAAAGTGAGAGAAAGGAATGTTTTATAAGGTTATCTAGGTGATGGAAGGAAAAACAGAGTAAGTTTTTTGATAACCATTGACTACTGGGGAAAGCCAGGTAAATTATCCCTCAGGCACATGACACATTTCCTGCATTAAATAATAGAACTCTTTTAAAATCAATGGCAATCTATACAAGCATCTTCACTCAAAACCATGAAACTCAAGGTTCAGTTTCAATTTGACCATTTTTCTCTTTCAATTTCTCCATCAATAAATGAGGAAATATACCTCTCTGCCTTTCTCAAAAAGTTAATTTTCAAATCAGTTTGCATAGAATCTGCTATGGTCTGAATGTCTGTGTACTAATGCAATTACATTATAGTAAACAACACAAGAATGTTATATACTACAGTATCAAGTAGATTTATTTACTCAACCATGGAAAAAATTTGTAAGAAAGCTTTATAAAATTTAATGACTTTTTATACCATGGTTTCTGAGGAAAATATTAGTTTAAAACTCAAGCATTGTTAACTCTTAGAAATCTGAATTCATTTACATAATTCATATATTTAATATCTGTGATAAGCTGCTATGACTTTACTGTCAAGAATTTAAATTATCAGAGTCAGGCTTGGAAACACATGCCTATAATCCCAGTACTTGGGAGGCTGAGACAGGAGTATCTCAGATTCGAGGCCAGCCTCAGCAACTTAGCAAGGCCCTCAAATTTAGCAAGACCCTCTTTCAAAATAAAAAATCAAAAGGGCTAGGGGTGTAGGTAAGAGGTAGAATTCCCCTTGGTTCAATGTCCAGTAAAAAACAAAAACAAAACAAAAACAAAAACAAAACAACAAACCAAAAATAAATTTAGTTATCAGATAATTATTCCATAGATATAGATACTATTTATAATGTCAGTAGTTATATGCATGTTTGTGAGTATAGAATAAACTCCATTGTTCCCAAAACAAATGGAAAGTTTTAAAGAAACATACTAGGTTTAAATTAAAACAGTGATTTCTATTTAAGGACATAGAAAAGTTACATAATTCATAAATTAATGGTCTGTGATTTTTTAATTTAAGGAATAAGTATGCAAAATGCAGCTAGGCCTGTAACAAATTCTTCAGAGGAAACTGCCTTAAATATTAATGAGTGGCAGATATTCCTATAAAATAATTCTGCCTTACAAGTTAATATGAAATATGATTATACGTAAAATTTTGTCCTACGTCACTGTTAAAAGCACTGGGCCTAAATTCTTTTTATGTATAAGATATAATTATCCATTTTAACAATTATCACAAGGCACTTTATAGGCCAAACATAGGAATTAAAAGAGCTCACTGAAAACTGTGAGATTCATTCATTGGGGCCATTTAAACTAAATTGAAGAAAAATTTAAACAGCAACATTAAAATTTTTATATTTTATTAAAAATTTTTATATTTATATTTTATATTCTAAACTATATTTTTTTGCTGTGTGTCTTTGTGTGGGGGGGAGAGAGAGCAAGCAAGAAAGAGAGAGACAGACACACACACACACACACACACACACACACACACACACACTAGGGAATGAACCCAGGGGCATTCTATCTCCAAGCTACATCCCCAACCCAATTTTATTTTTTCTTTTGAAACTGGGTCTTGCTAAGTTGCTGAGGGTCTCGTTAAATCCCTGAGGTTGGCCTCAAACCTGTAATCCTCCTGTCTCAGCCTCCCAAGTACTGAGATTATAGGGAACCTGTGATCTTCCTGTGTCAGCCTCCCAAGTACTGAGATTATAGGCATGTCCCACCACACACCGCTGTATACTATGTATTAAGATCATAAAAGTAGATTTCTAAAATCTTTTAAACATGATACTAATGCTTAATGATGTTCCAGAATTTTAATTAATCAAGGCTTTTTTCTTTGCTCTACTTAATACAAATGCAGTTTAGAGAAAAAGACCATGTGCTTCATAGATTCGCTTAAATATATCATCTAAACTAAATCTCATTCTATTTATGACTAAAAACCTCATGCAGATATAATCACTCTTCTAAATTCAGCATAATTGCTTATTTCTATTTCTACACTAGTGTTTCGTTTCCTTCTTTTCACTTTGTCTTACCTCCACATAAAAATCACTTTTTCTTCATTTGTTCCTAGAATCTTTCATTCACCAATAGTTCAAACTGTCTTGCAAGATAGCACATGAAGAAGATAAACCCTAAATCGTCTTCTGAAGGTCACAATTTAAGGCAAAAGCTCAGTTAGCACCAGAAATGTTAAGATCTGCTTCTACATTTTGCTCACAGAATCATAACTTGTTTTTGTAACTATACACATGAAAACGTTTACTATGTTATCGGTAAGGATTTTGTGGTTTTAAGTTTAAAACAAAAACAAAACTAAACAAAAATACAAGGCTTACAACTTTTTATCAAAAAAATGCTCAAAAACTCCTTTTTTAGGAAAACTCGTGCTGTAAAAATGTGACACTGAGCTGAACATAGTGCTGCACACCTTTAATCCCAGTACTTGGGAGGCTGAGACAAAAGGATTGCAAGTTTAAAGCTAGCTTCAGTAACCTTGTGAGGCTCTCAGCAACTTAGGGAGTACCTGCTTCCAAATAAAAAACTAAAAAGGGGCTAGGGATGTAACTTGGAGGTAGAATTCCCCTGGGTTCAACCCTAGCACGACACACACATAAAAAAGTGACAGTGATTATAAATGAATCATAGCATCAATGAAGTCTTCTCTTATAGTCAGAGAGTCTTGAATTGGACTCTACCAAGTGTGGATTTAGTGATCCTGAACAATGTATTTTAATCTTACTGAGCCTTGGTCCACCTTCTGAAAATGTTTTCTTTACTGATTATCTAATTTACAGAATTGTGAAGATGAACTCAGTCTTATACACAATGTTCTTAGAATGGTGTTCAGCACAGAGTTGATGTTCAATATGTATTGTCCTTGTTTATACAATTTAAACTTTTAAAATTTACTACCATGCATGTTATTTGAGAGAATAGTCGTGACATCAATGGAAACAGAGTTGGGACCAAACTTGAGAACATTCTCAGTTGAGATGTGGGAGATGACAAATAGTGATTGGTTATTAGAATGGCTAGAGTTTATACCATATTAGTTTACTGTTAAAAAAAGATACATTAATAATGGGATAATTTTATGCTTTGTAGTTAGCATTTTAATTTAATAGCATTTTATTTTTATTTAATAGAATGAAGTCCTATGTAATTTTATTAGAACAACAGTATTAACCATTGATAGAGTTTTGATCTGGAATAACATTTTAAAAATCATTTCAGAATGTATATATGATTTAAGACTCTTTGTTATTAGTTATGTCATCCTATCTTAATATAACTCTGCTTGTTTTCTTTCTTAAAAATAATCATCTTAATGTTGCCATTGAAAATAATAATATATCAGAAAATCCCATATTTTCTGTGAATACCTTCAGGAGGATACACACACACACACACACACACATACACACACACACACACACACACACCCCTCTCTACATATACTTGTCTAACTTTGAAAATGAATTAACATGATCATAATATAAGTTTTCAAATGTTACAATATCTGGACATTAAGTTGAAGTCTTCCATTACTGCTATTCTCCAGACATAACTGCCATCTACTTTTATCAGGTATATCATTTCAATGTTTTCATATATATTAATGGTTTTCCTTTTGCTTATTCATGGTTTAGTGCTATATAAAATGTAGTTTAGCCAGGTATGGTGACACATGCTTGAAATCCCAGTACATGGGAGGCTGAGACAGGAGGATCACAGGTTCTAGGCCAGCCTCAGCAACTTAGTGTAGCCCTCAGAAACTTAGTAAGACCATGTTTCAAATTTTTAAAAATAGGGCTGAGGATGTAGCTCAGAGGTAGAATGCCCCTGGGTTCCATCTCCAGCACCAAAAAAAAAAAATGTAGTTGAAGAGATAGGATTTAAACATCTAACTTTAAGTAAAACTGGTATCTTCCTCTTCCTATCACTAGTTCAGAGAACCCATGTATATTAATTTCCACTAAATTTAAGTATAAAGATATCCAGGATCCCAGGTTTGGGATCAAAATATGTGAATCTTTAACTTAAAAAGGGTTCATTGGTGTTTTGTTAACTTCACTTAAATAAGATTCATTGGTGTTCTGTTAATTTTATTTTCTGAGACATTGGCCATATAATTTCTATTCCACTTTATTCACTTACACTCATAGGAGGGAGCCTTTCTAGAGTAGCATGAATAAACAAAAGCAATATCTTGGACTGATCAGGGCCCTGTTTCTCCTCTAAGACAAGCTAAGGTTTTACTTTACCTCACTTCCTAGAGGCACAATGAGTTATGTAGCAATACTCCAGTCTAGGCAGTGATAGATGTAAATTCTACCCAGAGGGTCATGACTGCATCAGTTTGCAACTGACAAACTCATTTCCTGACTTCTCGTGAGACACTAATAAGGCCTTGAATCAAAGGTCCAGTGTAATTACCATGTGTATTTCAGATTAAATAAATGTGATAAAAGCTTCCATCTGGCTGTTGATCAAACATGTGGGGAGATGCTGATTTCCAGTGACATATTGCAATATGTCTATTGTAACAGTCCCTCGTGTTTTCCTGTAAATTACTTACATTTGGGATTACTTGACTTAGGCAGACAGAAATATTACTCACTTCTTAAGTGCTGTCCAAAGGGAGCTCGTGAGATATAGTCTAATCTTATACTTGTTAAGGAAGACATTAAGAAATAATGGAGCCATGTTTGTTTTACTAAATGACAATTGTGTTCAAACTATTTGAAGAAGGCAAATTCAATTTCATAGCAGCCAGGAACTTGTTCCTGATGACAGAAAACTACATCTAAAGGGACTGAGGATTCAGGGACCAGATAAATGCTTGATTATATTATGGAATACCCAAATTTTGATAAATGAATAAAGTCTCATATTTACTTTAGCCAAGAACATCCACAGCATAATAAGAACATTGAAAACTACCAAAATATTTGGATGGAAATTTCACAGATGTTGTGTTAGTTGCTACCATCATCAGTATTTTTAGGTTTTAAAGGAAAAAAAACTAATATTGACTTCTAATTAACATATAGTAAGCATGGTGGAAGGAGGTTGGGGGGTTGTTTTGGAATAAGAGGAAAATAAAGCTAATAAAAACACTTCATTTGCCTCAAAGGAAGAAATCAGAGTCCATTCCTAATTTTCATGCTGTTGTAAAGTACCTAAGGATAGTCTAAGATTCTGGATGTCTTAATCTCAGCAGTATCAGATTTTTTTTTAGTTGGGTAATTATTTTGTTATTGTAGGATGCTATCCCATCATGCATTGTAGGATGTTTAGCGTCATCCCTTTATCTACACACTATATTTCAGTACCCCAAACCTCTAAGTGATTATAATGACAAATATTCCTAGACTATGCTAAAAGTCCCCTAGCAGGTCACATCTCTGACTCTCTATAGCCATCTAAGTAAATTTGCTTAATAAGGGCAGAGGATATATGGAAGATAAGAAAAAATATAGTAGATGGTCAGATTTTGATAATTTTAATATAATTGTCTTTAATAAATATTTTTATCTAAACTGTATTCAAATCAATTTTAATCTATTTCAGCTCAATATTGAACTGAACTACATTCTTTATCAAGTTGGACTTTGAGCAAGAAAAATGAGTCTGGACAGACTAGCACACTGGCTGAGAATCTTTGTCACTGATGGGCTGTAACCTAGGACAATGAAGAGCTTGTTAATCCTGAGACTCCTTGAATATAAAATAAGGATGAAAATAGTATTTACTGAATAGGTTTTCTCTGAGAATTTAATAGGCTTACATATAGAAAGGATTTAACATGGGGCCTAGCACCTTAAAAGATATTTATTTATCATATTAGCATTGCTATTATTATTATTGTTGTTATTATCGGGGAGAAAATACAAAAACAAATATTGGTCAAAGAAGAAACAAGTAGAAAAGAATTTCAGTTAGGCATAACAAAAAAGGAAGTCTTAGAAAAGGTTTCTCTTCTAACTCATGGAAAGGTACAGCTTAAACAAGTTCTACTGAAAGGAATGGAGAAAGGAAAGTGAGTGGAGTATTTGCCTTTGTAGTCCAATATAGCAGCACATAGCAATATATTCCAGGGGAGTGGAGAATTGGATTATGAGTACACTCATTAAGTGTTTCAATAATTCAGGGTCTGTTAGAACTGGAACAGAGCCAATACAATGCCTGTCTTTATTAAAAAGGAAGAAAAAGGATGCTCCTTGATATTAGAGACCAATATAATCACTTCCAAGTTCCAGGAAGACTGGTGGAACAAATCAGTCCATCAGTTTAAATCACCAAGAGAGGCACTGAAGCTCATTAGCTACCCTCCCCACTCCCTAAGTTGATAGTTCTTATGGAAATAAGTGCATTGGCTGCTCCTATACATTATCTTAATACAACGAGAGTGCCTACAGAAGCATTGGCAATTACAGAAGAGAGCAAAGAACAGTTTCCGCATTGCCCTTCTACCTTCCTTATTATTTTTATAAATGTGTGTTCCCTCCACATTGATTTCCAAATATCTGTCACTAGAGGCAGGAAAGTATAGAGATCTGATATAGGTGTAAATCTTACCTATGCCATTTACTAACTGTATAGCCGAGGGAAATGTCTTAATAATGCTGAATTTAGGTTCCTTCAAGTGTAGTACAAATACAGTGACATCTATTTCACAATATTGGTCAAGGAAGGAAGGAGGTGCTATTTTACAATTAATATAGTTAAATTATGTAAAGTGATCGATCACCCATGTTAGTCTACCTTCTTCAGCTCAGAATAAAATGCCATAAAATGTGAAATTATAAGGAATATACTATTGAGAACATAGTTTGGAGTACCAGACAGCTGGCCATAGACATGCTGGTGAGGAGATTGGGGACAATAACCACAGTTGAAGTCAGGCTATAGTAAAGTAGGACAAGTTTCAAAGGAGGTAGCTAGCATGAGGATTAATTAGAGTTTATGGGGCAAGGTATAAAGAAGCTAGGTTAAAGTATACTCTGAGTTAAAGGACTGAAGGTCATAGAGTCAGCAAGAGCTTCAGAGACTAGAAGAAAAATGCACTATAAATCTCCTTGAGCATGGATTTCTCTCTAGTAACTTCTAAGAGGCAACTGAAGCTCTTTATTCTCAGAGTTCCAGGCTCACTTGATTGTCTCCATTTTCTAAAAGTCTCTGATGGGTACAAGACCTCATTCTGTGAATTGAAAAAATGTGAAGAAGAAGTTGAGAAAACAATATAGTTTTTTTTCTAAAATTAGCTTTCTTTGTATTTACAAGAGGGAAAAAATCCAAAATAAAATTCTTAGCTTCTGCGTTACTACTTTCCAATTATTTTGAAAATGCATGTTTGTTATATGGCAGATGGCACTGTCGTTTTTTACACCAATAAACTATTTAAATCCTAAAAACAAACAAGTAAAATAAATCTTTTAAGAATTCCATAATCATACCCAGGCACGGTGGTGCACACCTGTAATACCAATACTTAGGAGGCTGAGACAGGAGGATCACAGGTTGAGGCCAGTGCCTACTAAGTTAGCAAGACCCAGTTTAAAAACTAAAAAAAAATATTGGGCTAGGTTTTAGCTCAGAAGTAGAATGCCCCTGGGTTCAATCCTCAGTACCAGAGATTTTTTTTTCAAATAGAATTTCATAATCATTTATTTTTTATTTAAAAACTAGGTTCTCCAGGTATGTTCATGTGATATGGATGTCTTTTTGCAGAATCTACTAGAATTTAGATCTCTTAATACTATATTCAATACAGTTTTGGTACCTTTCTTTTTCCCAAGAAAATACATCTGTAATTGTATTTCCTTTCCATTCTCATCTCATTATTCTCTCTCTCTCTCTCTCTCTCTCTCTCTCTCTCTCTTTCTGGCATTCCTTTCAACTTTAAATTCTAAATCTTTTTTCAATTTCAGGTATTTTCATTATTATAAACCATTTGTGCTTAGCAAAAATAGCAATGAAAGGGGCAGAGGAAATTATTTAATTTAAACCATGAAATTAACATTTGGTGGAGAAAATGGAAACCAAGAAAAATTATTTAATTATATTAAAAAATTGAAGCAATACTTTTGAAGAAATAAATTCCATAGTCAACTTAAATCCTATGTATTGAATGTGTAAGAAACATAAAATAGATGTTATATAGTTCTTGGAGAAAACAGTAGAAGCTAACAACAAAGAAACAAGAGCATTAAGGAAAACAGTATTGAAGTAGAAAATAAAAGGACCAGAACTAGGGTTTTGGCAAAATTATAGAGTGAAGAAGAGTGATGTTAAAAATAACCAGAGACTTAAATAAATATAAAAAGAAAGAAAGACTAAAAAATTATTAACGGGCACATATCAACTTCTTTTCTCCATCCAGATCAACGCTTTACCTATGTCATATACAACAACTTTTTAAATTCACACAATAGTTTAATGAGACTTTTTCTTTCCATGTTCCATATGAAAAGATTGAAGTATTGAGATGTTAAGTAACTTTCCCATAGTCACAAAACTAGCAGAGGAATTTATATGTTGGATCTGAATTATAAAGAAAGAACCTGACTTCAATCCGCTCTGTCACATTTGGAGTTCTGGGGATCATTTAGCCAGAGATATGGTAACTGGGTCTAATGTGTCAGAGATGATTACAGAAAAGATTTCCTATTGTTATGATGGTTGGAACTAAGGGAGATTATAGAAAGGAAAACAGAAGAGATTTAGTGAAAAGGAATAGGAAACTCAGAACCTTAGAAACCAGGAAGATGCTTAGAACCCATCTCGTAAGAATGGTGCAAAATAGAATTGCTTCTTAAAAGTTATCAAATAATACTCAAAGGTCAAAGACATTAACTGAAATAGGACCAATAGATTCTGTAGAGAACTGTGGATGAGAAATGAGGGTGCAAATTTGACTATAGGGAGGCTAAATGAGCGGGTGACAAGAAAGTTCTTCAGTGAGTATAGACTTTCTTTATCAAGACTTTCAAGGGCCAACCAATACATGAGCTAGGAAATGAATTTCACAACTGAATTTCTCACCAAAAATGTCTTAGTTTTCAACACTCTTATTATGTGTTATTATTTGCTAAAGTAAATGTTGAGACTTCACTCACGTATTAAAGTTTGGCTATTCAAGAATACAATCAAACATTTATCTGGCAGTTTAATTTCCAGGCCCTTTAGATAGTTTTCTGTAATCAAGAACACGTGCCTGGCTGATATGAAATTAAGTTTGCCTTCTTCAATAGTTTGAACACAATTGTCATTTAGTAAAATAAACATGGCTCTGTTATTTCTTAATTATCCCTCATCCCCTACCTCCCCCCAGCTTCATTTGTTGAATTCCTAACCCCTAATCTGAAGGCATCAGCAGGTAAGGCCTGTGGGAGGCATTCAAGTTTAGAGGAGATCCTGAGGGTGGAGGCACCTAATGGGAGTCCTACTCTTATCAAAAGAAGAAGAGATACCAGAGCTTTCTCCTTCTACCATGTGAAGATACAGGGAAATGATATCCTTCTCTATGCCAGAAAAGAGCCCTACCAAGAACTAAATCTCCTACCACCTTGATCTAGGACTTTCTAGCCTCCAGAACTGTGAAAAATAAATGACTATTGTTTAAGCCAACAGTCTATGGTATTTAGTTACAGAATCCTGAGCTGACTCACACAGGATGTAGTTGTGGATATTACTGGGTTGACTCAGGACATTGTGGAATAGGAGATTAGTCAATAATGTGAGGGTAACACCAAAGGAGCTAGTCATCATGGAGAGATGGAAGACACAAAGTGTAAAGGGGGATGACTCAAAGGTCAGCATCTCAGAGAAACTTTAGTGTGATCCAGCAGAAGCAGAAAATCTGGGTTTACCATTAGAAAAAAAAATATTCACCAAACACTAGGCAAAATGTGCTGCATATATTTTCTCATTTCAAAATTTCTGTGAGTAGATAGGTTTTACTATACTTTACAGATGAAACATCTGAGCTCCGAGCTAATAAACGAAGGGGATAACATGACCAATGCAAGGAATTGCCATAAGAAGATGAATAGAAGCAGAATAAATATCTAAGTGGGGTCGGGAGATTGACAAATGTTGCTTAGACTTTCAAACTAAATTTTGAAGAAAAAGAACTAGAATACAGGAGGTATAGCCTGACTGTCACTAGAGGGAGCTGTACATGGAAACCCCAGGCCCAAGAGAAACCACAACCTATGTGGAAGAATCCAAGCAGCTCAGAGGGTCTACAATGAAAAACGTTAGTCTAGTTTGTTAGGAAATGAACAGAGGCCATGTCATGAATGATTTTGAATGTCATGGTGAAGTGTGTACATTTTATTGCACGACAACAGAAATGCTTATAATTGCAATCTAAAGATTATTCTGGCCACAATATAAAAATTAGATTTGAGGGAAGCAAAACTGGAGGCAGGAAAGCCATGTAGGCAGCTTTTGCACTTTTCCAGGTGAGAAGTAAAGAAGGCATGACGTAAAATAGTGGTAGAGGGGGTGGAGAAAGGCTAAAAGTTTGACTAGATATTCAAGATTATGGATCCAGAAGGTTCAGTGGCTGATTGAAGGAGATAAAACAATGGTATCACCACTCACTGAGGGATAATAAAGAAGATGAAGTCAGTTTGGGCAAGATAAATGAATTTGTTTTATGATATACTGAATATATTGTATCACTTTATATAGAATAGTGTAGATTTCCATTGGACAATTCAAAATACAAAGCTGGAACTCACATTAAAGGTAGAGAGTTAAGAGTAATCAACATGGGGATGCTCTCTTAGTCCATGCAGGCTGCTACAAAAAAAAAAAAAATGTGGTGGCTTATAAGTAAGAGAAAGTTGTTTCTCAAAGCTGTGGGGACTTGGAACTTGAAGATTAAGATCCTGGTAGATTCAGTGTCTGGTAATGCCCTGCTTCTTCTTTGTAGATAGATACATGCTTGTTGCTGCTACTGTTGTTTCTGTTTTCCCACACAGTGAAAGAGGGAAACTGGTATCTTCAACTACTTACAAGGGCACTGATTACATTTAAGAGTACATGACCCTCATGAGTTAATCATCTACCAAAGGCTCCACCTCCTAATATCATCACATTCGGGGTTAGGTTTGAACATAGGAAATCTGGAGAGATATAAAACCTCAGTTCATACTAGATTCTTATCAAATCTACTAAAGCAGAAGAGACCTGCGGGAAGAAAAGAGAAGAAAGATAAGAATAGAAACTTGAAGGTATGACAAGGATCAGAAGCCCACAACAGATATGGAGAGGCACATCATTAGCAATCAGAGAGATGCAAATCAAAACTACCCTGAGATTTCACCTAACCCCAATTAGAATGACGATCATTAAAAATACAAACAATAATAAATGCTGGTGAGGATGTGGAGAAGTGACCCAGCTATACTACTGGAATTGAAACCAGACTACCATAACAATGCAGGCATATCTATGTTTATAGCAGCATAATTCATAATTGTCAAACTAAGGAACCAGCCAAGATGTCAATCAACAGATGAATGGATTACAAAATTATAAGATATACACACAATGGAAATCTACTGAGCCATAAAGAAGAACAAAATTATGTCATTTTTAGGGAAATGAATGGAACTGGAGAATATTATGCTAAGTGAGAGTAATCAGTTTAAAAATGTGAAAGGTGGGATGTTCTCCCTCGTATGTGGAAGCTAGTGAAAAAATGGGACCCAGGAGGGACTCCAGACAAAGGAGGAGAAACCTTAGTGGAATGAAGGAGGGGACCTAACTGAGGGAGGCAGGAGTGGGGAGGAAGACTTGAAGAGGGAAACACTTCAGTGGACATGATGTACATACACAAACTTATCAATGCCAATCACAGTGTCCTACACAGGAAGGTGGGGAGGGAGAGGAAGCGGGGTGGAAACAAGGGGAGGGCTCAATGAGTATTGTGTGCATGTATGCTTCTATCACTCTGAACTTCATCACGATGTATGATCACAATGCACCAATAAAAATAAAAATAATTTTTTTCATGAACACAGGTACAGAGTATTTCAAGACCCTTTAAGAATGTTACTGAAAGAGCAACTAAAAAGTTTTCCTATATTTATGTATTCATACACATGGGCTGACAGTACAAAAAAATAACTTCATGGATCATCAACTAATCAATCCAGCAAAGCCAGAGGAAAGAATGTTGTCTCATAAATAAAAATACAATCACAACTAAAGGTTCAAAAACGCTTTGTTCTTCCAACGGAATTTTTTTAACCCAAGTCTGAGCAGCAGCCTGAGGCATATGTATACTAAGAAGTTTGTACATACTTAGATTCTTGGATAGAAAAGTTTAACAAGTATTATAAGATAAGGACCATAAAATTCAGCACCGCAGGTGTCTTTGGTGACCTCGATGTGCAAAGTGGTTCTCTGGAGTGCTGTGCAAGTCTGTCCTCAACCACTGATTTCAGGGAACTAGAAGGTGTGCATATATGTGCCACGGCTAAGAAGATGGAGAGAAGTTACCAACAGATCCATTGATGGCAGCGCTAGGTAGGGAAAGAAGAAGTTGAACTACGGAATTAGAGGAGAGGTTTTATTTTTAAATGAACTATAAAGGCAAATTAAAAAGAAAGAGGTTGACATAGAGTTATATTCAAATACAGAAAAAAATCAAGAAATATGTTGTCAAAGAACTTTAACATCTTTTCAGAAAAATAATAGAAGTAATCTGCAGAGAATGAGAAAGGCAGGGTTGGTTTTAAGGGAATTCTGGGGAAAAATATTTGTCACAAAATTAAGGTAGCTCTCCACAAATGGTTCATCAAGTTTTTGAATAGTTCTAATTCCTCAGTTAGTGTTCTGTCAAATTCTAAGTTCTAAAACTAAAATGTACTGCATAGGGACTTCATTTCAAAGTGTAGCTCCAAAATAATATTAGAATATATTTTTTGGTCACATCTGAATTATTTGATAATGAGCCTTTGTTGTTTATAGTTATAAGTAGAGTTAAAGCAATTCTATCTTATACTCTTACTATGAGGATGAGCATATAATTCGTTGTCTCTAATTTTCTCAAAGCTATTAATATACACTATACCCATGTAAGTAAAGGCATATCTGAAATACATTAAAAAGTTTCCTTTTACTATTGTTCTCTGATACATTTTATTATAGCAATTGATAAGACAAAGAACCTTTTATCTTTTAAAAGCCTCATTTATATTTTATAGCATTGTTTACTAAATGCTTAATGTCTATTCTAGCAATAACACAGATGGCCTTTGAAACACCAGCTGTTTTTAAACTTTATGTACCTGTTTGATAACTGACATACAAATTACAAATAGTTTTGCTTGGAAAATGGCCTTTTATTGTCTCAGATTAGAGGAAAGGTATATTTCAGTTTTCCTTGCATAATATGTGAAAACCATAATGTGGTAGGGTGTATTTGTTGCTCATTTTGTTGGTAGATTTCGATCAGTGTCCATTCCACTGTAAATGCCATAAAAAACAGTAACAATGATGGAAGACTATTTATTGATATGTAGAGAAGAAAAAATATTTATGTTAATATTATTTGAATTAATTTACTCTTTTGCTCAGATAATACTTCCCACCATCATATATAAATATCACTAAAATTATCTCCTTTTTTCTTATCAGAAAATATCCACAATTAGTTCCCTGTTATCACTTAGGGAAATTAATTATTTTCCTAGTTCCCAATTTGTATATCTCTGCTTTATAATTTTTCCTAAAACTTTCACTCAATGTGCTCTGATGTACTTTTACCCCGATTTCCATAGTTCTTGCTGGAGTACTGTTGCCTTATTATTAAAACAATTGACTAAACCACTGATCAAATGTTTTCTAAAAATGTGAAGTTTAAAAATCGAATTTCTTTATATAATTCACAAATAATGTCATTGTTCTCCCTATTTAAAAAGAAAGTTTCTGCAAGTATTTTTAATGCAAGATGCCTATACTAAGATGAATAAATGTATGTCTAAAATTTTGTTTTGTAAAGGGAAAGATATTTCTACATAGTTTTAGTACAGAAACTTACTCATTTTATTTGTTCATTCTTAATTTTTTAAAGGAGATAATGGGGGCAGTTACCCCCTAATGTTTTTTTTTTTTGTAATGGAGAGTGAACCCAGAGGTATTATACCTCTAAGCTACATCCCCAGTCCCTCCCCACTTTTTTTGTTTTTTTATTTTTTTATTATTTTAACATGCTTTTACTGGTGCACTGGAGTCTCACATCATAATGAATATCTATTTGATGTTAACATACATGCACACAGCTCTTAGTGTCCCCCCGCCTCCCCCTACCTATATGAAGTACCGAGAATGATGTTGGTTTATTCTCACATGTACACATTGTTTATGATAGTAATTCCACTGATTCGCTTCTTTCTTGCCCTTCCCCTTCCCTTGTACCACTTTCCTTGCCCCACTGAGGGTTCATTATCAACTGGAGTCCCTTATGTGTCCCCACTACTCCCTAGGTTGCACATATTAATGAAAACATATGTCCCTTTTTTTTGTGATTGGCTGCAAAATAACATCATTTGCAAGAAAATGGAAGGATCTAGAGAACATTATGTTCATTCTTAATTTTAACTGGAAAGGATCAGTGGAATATGTTGGTAGACAAATACTATTTGAAATATTAACTGGCTAAATGCCATAAAAATAAGTACAGATATTAAGTAGAGAACTAAAATGTAATCCTGCTTTATTGAAATACCAGATAATCACATTCAAACTTTTATGGTTCATTTTTTAATGTTTACAATTTAAAGCTTTAATTTTATGTAATAATGCAACTTGTTTAGAGGTATAAATACAGTTGACAATCAAAAATTAACTGGCTTCCTACTATCTCTCTCTTTTTTTGTGTTTGTGGTACTGGGGGCTGAACCCAGGGGCATTATACCTCTGAGCCACACTCCTAGTCCTATTTTATTTTTTGAAACAGGGTCTCAAAACAGGTCTCTTATTTTTTGCTGAGGGCCTTGATAAGTTGCTGAGGCTGGCCTCAAACCTGTGATCCTCCTGTCTTAGGTCATTTGTTATCTCTAAGTGTACCCCCTCAGGGCATATTTGCCACTGCATTGATGAATCATGGGTATCTTGAAGTCAGTATGCTAAATCTGTGTTTCCTATTATTTACAGTTAGGCCTTCCAAAATCTATTTATTCATTTTTAGGGTGATAAAAATACCAACACTATAAGGGTAGCCAACCATAAGAAAACATTTCTAAATTATTAAATCCTGTCAAGGACATCCAAGTTTATCTAAGTCTATATTCACTTACTTTCTGAATTTTAATCAGAACTTATGAGCAGACAAATGAGCTTAGAAGATAATATTCTCAAAAAGTTATTATTATTGAATAACTTGCTGGATAAAAGTTACTTGCACTTGAAATTTGCAAATGATAGTCTTTAAATAAATTATTATCTTGTACATTTGGTTATAAGTTAGCATAGATGCTATTCATTTATTCATTAATTTATTCATGAATATCTGCTATGTACGTGACCCTGTGCTAGGTGCAATGTCAAAAAGACATGGTCTCAACTTTTGTAGTGTTTATCTCACACAATCAACTCTGTCACCTGTGGAAGATGTGACAAAATGAGTTCCTGGACTTATAAAGCAAGAACTCAGTCACTGAATTCTTGCTCACCTGTGTGGCCAAATTGAAAGCCAGTCAACCAATCTCTTTGAAGTTGGTATTTAATTACCACATCATGAGATATGGGAGAATGTCCTAAGGAACAATAAACAGGAAATTGTTGGGCAGAAAAGCAAAATAAATCATAAATATTACAATATGAAAGAGAGTTCACGTTGAATTACAGGGCTACAAATATCCTTTAACAGTCTCAGGTGTTTATCCAGAAAAGAGAAAAATAAAATTGGTTATTTTTATTAGTGGCTCCAAGATGTCAAGAGTGACATTTTTTCCTTCTTTATACTATAAGAGCATACAAATCTCTCTTACTGTGCCTAAAAACACAACTCTGGATTCAAATAAATACCACTATAACTCAGGGTAGGTACTCTCTGTCTCCAGGTTTCAACTCATTACAATATGAACTAAATTTTCCTTTCATCTCCCACTAGTATAATAAAGACACCCTCTCAAAGGTCTTCAGGGATTAGCTTGCCAAAACAAGTGGACTTTCTCAACCTTATTCCATTAAACCTCTCTATATTACTTTTCCTTTTTTTAAGTTTTCCCCTTTCTTGACCTACAGATCTCTGCCTTATTTTAAATCCCCTTTTATCATTCGGATGGAACTCCTTTGTCTTTGTTTCTCCTTCTCAGTCAGCTTTCTAAAAGTACATCTTTCTTAAGGGTTCAATTTCAAATTGCTTTTCTCTTACTACGGATTCCTTTGACAATTCCATCCCTATGACTGTAGATTTCACGCTGATGAGGCCTATAATGATTTACCTCTCCAAAGTCCAAATACTAGTCTCAAATATCAGTTTAGGGCTGTGCATTTACCCCTGAGATGTTCCCTAGATTGTAAATATCCAACTGACCACATTTGTGGTCCAGGAGCCAAAAATTTAAACTCCTTTTATTAGCTAAGGGTACATGGGTAAATCACTTATCTTATTAACCTTTATGCATTAATCGACAAGTTGATTAATTGAGACAGAAGAACCTTTTCCTTAATCTTATTAGCCCATGCCCAGGAAAAGAGATGACAGTATTCCCAAAACATATTATATGTCATATTTAAGTATTTTGCTCAGAATAAATCTTATTATCTTGTAACATGAACTCTCTCCTGCTGCTTCTCAACTTTTTTTCCCAAAACTATTCTTTTCCTTTGTTCTCTGCAAATAATAACCTATTATATCCTTCCAGTTAATTATCCTGTCACCTTACATCTCTTCTTTGAAATGTCCCCACTGGACACCAGATCCCCATCATCCCCAACTTGAACCATTATCTTTTAAATTGCCTCTAAGCCCCCAGACATACTCTACTCCTTTTTGTTCTAGGACCAGCCAAAATTTTAATATTTTAAAGCATAATTATCATATCCCTCCTCCATCCAAAACTATCCACCAGGTCTCCATTGCCCAGGAAGGTAAGTACCTCTTCTTAGTCTAGCATTTCCGGCTCATCACCGGCGTGTTCCAACAAATGCTCTGCAGGCAGATTTTCCTCTACACAACATCACTGTTTTTAATCTTCTAGTCAAGCTGGAGTACAGAGATTTCACTTTATGGCTCTTTTTTTCAGGCTTTTTCCCATGGCACTCACAAGTCATTGATCCCTGTCCATCTCTCCATATTTAGTCCAACTGTAGTTGTAAATATGCCATCATTCCTTTCTTCATTTCCCCAGCTGGAAACCATGCTATGAAAGGGCAGCCACTCAAATACTAAGAGCGTTTTATTTGAAGCCCTACGTGCATTATATAATTTTATTCAGGGTAAACCAGCTATTATCACTCTATTTTACAATGGGAATACTGAAGATTAAGAAAATTACATAGCTTGCTTGCTCATCTAGAAAACAAAGTGAAGATTTTACTCTAGGCTTAAATTTTATTAAGGCTTCAAAGCTGACATGGGGTCTTGTTTTGTTTTGTTTTCCTTTAACGTGGTTGTTTATAAACTGTTTAACAGATTTAAAAGTACCAGGAGACAATTGAGGGTACACAAAAAGGGTAAGAAAAAGTAAAATAATGCAGGTTTCCTTATTTTCCTGGCTCCAAAGTTTTTCTCTTAAGAGAGGGAAAGAAGCCAGGTGCAGTAGCCCACACCTGCAACCCCAGTACTTGGGAGGCTGGGACAGGAGGATTGCAGGTTCAAGGCTAGCCTCAGCATTTTAGTTAGGTCCCTCAGGAACTTAGCAAGACCCTGTTTCAAAACAAAAATAGGGCTTGGGGTGTAGCTCAGAGGTAAAATGCATTTGGTTCAACCTTCAGTACCACCCCCCAAAAAAAAGTGAAAGAAGAGAAAAAAGAAAAAAATTAAAGAATGTATATAATATATACATTGAGAAAAGTGTAAGTATATTTTTGAAAGAATCCTGAAATTCTTTCAGAGAATCAACTATACATTTTGTAAACACTTGTTCTTGAAATTTTAGAATTCTACTTTGTAACGATTGCTAGCTATTTTTCATTCATCAGCGTGGAAACTAAAGAAAAATAATAGTGGCTACCTATTTCTGTGATGCTAATAATACTGGCACCTCAAATATTCAAAAAATGAATCTACATTTATATGTAAATGTATAATATTACTCAAAGGGATTATGTAAACTGAAATAATACTGTCACCCTTTATTCTTCACATGAAGGTCTGTAGGTAGCTTCTTCACATGCATTTATATAAGTCAATTGTGAAATGTTAATTTGCTACAGAAACACTGTGAAATATACGCCTTAATTTAATGAAGCTAATAACATGGAATTCAACTTTGAGAGCCAAACAGCATCTCTAGGAAAGAAATCCATTGCATTATAACTTGTCAGATAGATGTTAACTTTCCGTGATGGATTGCCCAAAGAATAGTAGAACCAGACTTTCCTAAAATAAGTTTGAGGGGAACATCAACATCCTGTGTCTTTTGACTCTCAGTGCAATAATAATACAACACAGACATTTATTGAATTGCTTTGGAATCTCCTGAGACAGCAGGTAAGTTTTCATTCATTTGCATATTCTTAAAGATTCAGCCAATATTTACTGCATGTAAGCACTTCCATTAATGCTTTTGTAATTGATTACTCATCTTATAAAGGACAATATTTTTAAAATTGAAAAATAAATGTCCACTTAAAAATATTTTAAAATAATTTCCAAAGAACTATGCTTCTATTCTACATTTAATATGATAAAATAATTCAGAGGTAACTTTTATCCACAAGATATTCCCATAAATGTGATGAGTCACTTCAATAGGCTATGCCTCATGGAACATTGTAAATAAACTTGAAAATCAATTATAAGAAATGAATGTTTTGCTGCTAGTGGCAACACTCAAAAAGAAAACCACAGTTCCTGTGACAGTGCTGATCTAATTAAGAGCAGCTATGCATTGAAAAGGTGTGTCCCACCATGATTTATGATAAAATATACAGAAATGATACATAAAAATATCTATCATCTCCTCTCTACTGTGGCTGTAAGATTTTTTTCTTGCATTACCTTGGCTTATAAATAATATTACATCATGGAAAAAAGTTCTTGCATTCTGATATGTGACATGCATTACTGGAAATACACTTTAAATTCAACAAAAAAGGTACATCTTGAGTTATCAAAGACAATCTAGACAGTAAACTAATGCTTTGGTGAAAAACTTGATATGTGAAAATGTGGGTGGAAAACGAAGTAAGGAAACTGTACTATAAAATTAAATAGAAAAAATCTCTTAAATAACACACTTACAAATGAATGGTTAGGTTCTATGATTCTCACTTGTATCACGTGCAGTGCAGTGAAAACATAAAAGAGGAGAGTGGAGGACATATTTTAGGGGATCTCATATCTTCCTGATATTTTGAAGGCAATATAGCAATATTCTAGAAGATAAGTTAGAGAAAAATATATACAACAGTAGCATTTAACAAAGCATGGTATGTCCAATAAATTTTCAATGAAAGGAATCTCCTGGCGAGTGATATTATCTGAGGTTACGGAAAACAATTTCTATAGGGTTTATTGTCCACATCATGGTTTCACCAAGTGATTACACACACACACACACACACACACACACACACACACACACACACACCAGTGATGCAATTATAATTATATCTAATTTTTCAAACTCAGTGAAAATTGTGACAAAGTTATACAGCAAATGGTATAGTTGGGCTAAAACAGATTTCCTGAGTCTCAGGCTGACTCCACAATCAAATTCTTCTCTGGTTTCATCCTTAAATATTTTAAATTCAGACACAAAAGTGCAATGTAAAGAAAATTCTAGAGTCAGGTATAGTTGGATTTGAATTGCAGATCTGCCCTACTTAAGAGATCCTGAACATATCACTTTATTTCTTGGAAATTGTTTCTAATTCCACACAATAAAGGGTATACTTATGAATTACAATAATATGAAATAGTATATTCCCAAGTACATAATACACACTCAACTAGTG
The DNA here is from genome assembly GCA_004027185.1 of Glis glis. Classification (NCBI taxonomy): domain Eukaryota; kingdom Metazoa; phylum Chordata; class Mammalia; order Rodentia; family Gliridae; genus Glis; species Glis glis. The sequence goes on from PVJS01004099.1 coordinate 58,239, forward strand.
GTAGCTATTATTATTTGATTATCACTATTAATATTATTTTATTTTCATCTGAATATATATGTATATTTCAGAGAGGGAGAAAATTGTTCTCTTTAGGACTGATAAAAATATTTTCAAACCTCCTTCAAGCCACATTATACTGCATTCATCTATGTTAGTTAACTCTTCCCCCTTAACAACTTTTATATTCCCCAGGAATAAGTAAACATTTATTTCTGCAGTCCAGTGTTTAGTTCCATGGCTATTGCAAAGTTATCATATATAAATCATGTAACACAAATCATATTTATTACAGTTTATTTTAACTTAGATGATAAATTACTTTATGAACTTAAATATCTAAGACTTGCCTTTCCTCTAATATGCAAATAGTTCACTATTGTCCCACTCTTATCCTAGTCTCTGTGTCCACCAATGAAGGAAGAGTTCAATCAAATGAACATTTGGGAAAGACCTGATGCAATCATTTGTATACAAGATCTAAATAAATAAGTAGCACTTGAACTTTAAGTAATTACGAGCCTGGGATAAAATTTTAAGGTCCCCAGAAAAGATTTTCTTTGTTCATAGTTCCTATTTTGCCCCCAAAATAAAAATGTTTTTGAAAGCTCCAAGTGGAGGCTAATAGTCTAGACCAATGTTGAGAAAACAGATACAAATAGAATAGTCCTCATTTTGACTTCTACATATGTAGTCAATTTTGCAACACCTTGTAAGCAACCTTTAATATGTTTGGTAACAAAAATATTTATGAAAGCTTCAAATGTGATAAAAAGTTTTGCTGGTATCTAATAAAGACTTTTTTTGTTTTTGTTGTTTCAGATTTATCATTTACAAAGCATGGGCAATTGTGAAGTCAATGTATTAATGGTGAAGCAATATTTACTTGCTCCAAATTACTAATAATGTTCTATTTTTTTTTTTTTTGGCGGTACTGGGGATTGAACCCAGGGGCATTCTATCTTCAGGCTACACCCCCAGCCCTATTTTTTTATTCTTTATTTTGAAACAGGGTCTCACTAAGTTGCAGAGGCCTCACTAAGTAGCTGAGGCTGGCCACGAACCTGGATCCTCCAGTCTCAGCCTCCCAAGTACTAGGATTACAAGCGTGTGCCACCACACCTGGCTCTAATAATGTTCTAATTTGTGCAGACCTCAAGCCTGAGATAATTTAAATTTGTACTTGAAGATGTAATATGTTAATGCTATATGAAGTATCTCTTTATAGGAATATAATCTTCTTTGATTGAAATTCCCATTCACTTTGGAAATTCCAAAATATATCTCAATGGTATAAATTCAAATTAATGATTGTCTAAGCCAGACCAGGTAAAAAAAGAATAATAAAGTTCAGAATATGAATATGCATTAAGATGGTAAAATCAGAGGACTGATATGTCCTGTGTCAAGGAAAAAAGTTCAGACTTTGAACTTCTTTTCAAATAAGATATAATAAGGTTTTGACCTGCTACAGGACAAACCTACTATGGTGGTTTAAACTAGAAAATGGAAAAGGGACATTCCTTCCCCAAGGCTACTTCTAATAGAAGCTATTTGGGGAAAAGAAGATACAAAGACAAAAGCTCTTTTATTTAAATATGAATGTGATTGAGTTGATCAAACTGTGTAAATATCTTGGCAAGCTGGAAGTAGAGCTCTGGGTTACTAAGGAAAACCAAGACACATTTGGTTAAAATAAGAACACGGACACACGCAAAAGGGAGCAGAATCTATGTGTGCTGATGAATTTAGCTCTTTGGTTAACCCACGATTTAGTGAGAAATAAAGGAATGAATGGACCTAAATCAAAGTTGATCTCTTGGTGATTTTTTAAAACATTGATTCATGCCATACTGACATTAGGGATGAAATGAAGAGAATCAGTAATTCTAAACACAATCTGCTCCAAGGTGGACATGTCATCTACAGTGGGACCCAGACATTCCGAAGAACTATGACCCTGGAAGATAGGTGTCACTTTCATTGTAGGAGTAAGACAAAGATGCACTGTTCTCCCAAAGATATTAAAAATGAGCAGAAAACCTCATTCAGGATATTTGTCTTTTTGAGTTACTGGTTTGGTTTTTTTTTTCTGGTGAGAATCTATAAAAGTATTCACCACAAGATGAATGTTGTCACTCTCAGGACAGTGTGAACAAACCTAGATGTATTAACTTTGTTTAAACACATTGGAAAGAGAAGCTTTCTCAATTAGTATCTGCTGATATTGGTTTAACAGAGTGCAGTATGTTGCATTCTAAAGATTTGCTTTTTTCCCCTTTATACTCTTTCCCTAGCACACAAACTAAGAAGAGGGGTGGGGTCAAGAATTAAACAAAGAGCTACATGTCTAACTATGTACATCTCAATCCAAGGGATAATTGTCTTGGTTTTTGACCAATTTTTTTCCATCTCTTTAATGGATGGTCTCGGTTGTCCAGGAACCTGAAGAGAATCCTGTAGAGGGGTGTTTTAATCAGTGTCACAAAAAGGTGATACAACAGAAAGTCCATATTATGTTTTGATTCTGCAAACTTCTATGTATATTTTCTGTAAAAAGTTCAAAAAATTATAAATGAGGGCCAGGAATATAACAGAAGCCTATATTTATTTAAAATCATGCTATTCCTGAGCCATAGAGGTTATATTTATAAAATAACTACTTGAGGTTCAAAAAAGGAGGAACTAAGCGTGTGGGTGGGGGATGAATGTATATTTACAACCCAAAATTAAAATTGCTATTATGCCTATTTTAAAAGTTATCAGCTTTTATTCAATTTTAGAACCAGCTCATCACTTTTATTTTTACAAAAGCAAGTTTATGCTGATGTGAAGGACAAAATAAAAATATTGCAAACAAGTTTAAGCTTAGCTATTTAGACCTACTAAAACTAATCTAATATTTTATTTTGTGATTCAATTTTATTATGTATATTTGAACTTTTAATCTATATAGCACGACATTATGGGATACATATACATATTAAACATTACTATAATGAAGCCAATTAACATACTCATCATCCACTTAGTTACTCTTTTCTTTTTGTATTTGTGGCAACAGCTAAAATTCACTCATATAACATGAATCCCACATACGGTACAATTTAGTCTCTATAATCCTATATTGCACCTTAGCTCTCTTGACGCATCTTACATTTCTGCTACTTTGTACCCTCTGACCTTCAGCTCCCCATTTTGTCCCCCTGCTTCTGTCAACCACTGCTTTGTTCTCTATCTCTCTATATCTGACTTTTTTTAAATCCACATATAAGTCAGATTGTGCTGTGGTACATATATACAATGCAATTTTATTCAGCTAGCAGAACGAATGCGATCTTGACATTTTCCAGAACATGGATGAGGCTGGAGGACTCTTTGCTAAGTAAAATAAGCCAGACTGAAAGCATACTATTTTCAAGTGTGAATTTTTTACTCTGAAGTAGCACATTATTTACTGGGAACCCTATCTTGAACTAAATAGCATTTTTGTTTCATAAAAATGTTTATTACATATAACTTTTATAAATAAAAAATGATGAAAAATGTTTTAAAAAATTAGTCTCAGAGACTTCTTGAGCCACATCTACAGTGGTGAATTTATATCTTATTTTAAGCTAAAAGCCCATCACTCTGAAAGGATTAGAAGAAATATATTCTTAAGTGAAGTAACATAATTGAATATCATTAGAAGTTTTAAAGAGAAATTGGAATGCATAAATGTAAAATAAATAGTTTTATAAAAATAAGTAGGATACATATAACAATCTTTTCAAACTTTTACTTGTGTTTCAACATAGAGAAGAAATATTTTTCTTTGTAGAAATATGGGCTAAGTATTTTACCTCCAAATAAAAATGTTGCACAATTTTTTTTCTCAGAAATCATAAAACAAATTTGCCCTATAATGTAAATAATTAGCAAAACATGTCTACTACAAGAGTATGAGAATAACATCTATTTGATATCAAATTATAGGAATTGTGAACTCAAAAGAATAGCTTTTCTAGATTATGCTGTATGTTGTTATAATATTCTATATTACTGTAAGAATGTCCTCTTCATTGGTTATTTCAAACTGAAGGCAAGGTTATGTCCAAGCCTGCTAAACAACTTCTCTTCAGCTGCTCTAGAGTAATGTGAACCCACACTAACTTTACTGGACAGAAATGGGCCTTCAGGTAATGCTAAAGATAATCAGCAAAAATGTTTGCTATACAGTGGCTAGAAAACATATATATATATATATATATATATACATATATATATATATATACATGTATTATATATATTTATATTTATATTAAATTTATATTATATTTATATTAAATATATATTTTTTCTGTTGGATTGAGTTTGTATTTTTGAAAAAAGAATGAAAACTTGTCTATCAAAATATTCTCATTCCAAGTTTGTCTCCTCAAAAAAGATGGGTCAAATTTTTAAGATGAATCCTTTTGTTGTACTTAAATTTATTTTAAATCTTTGAGTACCTAGTAATTTCAGTTTCCTTTGTTATAAAAAAAGAACACTTTCAGGAACTGGACTGTTTTATCTTGATTATATAGCAATGATATTAATCATCATTAAATATGAACAAAACATAATGATTCCCCTAAGTGTTAACATTATTGTAAAATTCCAGGAACTGAATTCAGAAGGTTAAGATTTTACAAATTATTTTTAGAGGAGATGAAAGGGTAAATTTAAATTTTCTACCTCCCCACACCTTTGGAACTTCTGATGAGAAGGATAATTTGCTGGGCCATGATTAACAAAACTTGTGCTACCTTTTATACTTGAAGGAGAGAGGAGGTGGGAGTTACAACTGATAGCACATTACTCTATTACCATTTAATTATGTTTTCTTTTTCTTTCACCATGATCTTTTTCTTATCTGTCATTAACCTCTAAATCAAAATAACTGTAGCAGCTAAATGATGAAGTATGTAGCATGTTTTATCTAGAAAACTTTAAAGCGATAGACTGGTATACAGAAAATAATTCTAACAGTTTATCTATTATAAGATGTTTATTAGTAATTAAATATATATACATATGTGTGTGTTCTCATAAATATAGGTAGTAGCGTGTAAACATGTTTTATGTATTATTTCCTTCTGTTTACTTCTGCTTCACTCTGACATAATTTTCCACCAATTTACTTTACTGTACGTAATTAATTAAGAAGTATGCATATAGAGTGACACAAGTTAGTTACGTTAGGAAAATTTCAAGGTACTTATAAAATATTTTTCACTTAAAACAATAAAATGCCTACCCTCAAAGCCTGTAATTCATTGTGCATAACCACAGCAATAACAGAGAGAAGCAACATGAGAATGAATTAGAATTGAAGTAGAACATAGACAAGATGGGTCCCAGGATCTCTTTTTTTTTTTTTTGCGGTACCGGGGGTTGAACACAGGGGCGTTCTACCTCTGTGCTACACCCCCGGCCCTATTTTTTATACTTTATTTTGAAACCGGGTCTCACGAAGTTGCGGAGGGCCTCACTAAGGAGAGAGAGAGAGAGAGAGAGAGAGAGAGAGAGAGAAACAGGGAGAGAGAGAGAGAGAGCTGAGACTGGTCGCGAACCCGGATTCTCCGGTCTCCGCCTCCCAAAGTACTGGGATTACATGCGTGCACCACCACGCCTGGAGCAGGACCTCTTCACATATATTATCCTATGATAATATGTATATAATTTCATTGATTTACTAAAAAACATAGTAAATGTATCACATATAAATATAATATATACAAATCTTATAAGAAAATATTTTATATAAGTTTGTACTATTACATGAAAACAGAAAATAATTCAGCAGTTACATACATATATTTGGTATAACACAGTTATATAGAGAGCATATGTATTTAACATAGTACTGACTGCTAGGTTCTTTATAAGATCACAAATAAAAATAATACTTTTATATAAATTACCTATATATTATAATATTTATATTTTTATACAACACTAAAATGTGTTTTCCTATTCATTTAATTGTATGTTTTTGTTCTCTGGAGATTATAACATTTTTCTCTGATATCTTACATATAGTTTTTGTTATAATTAAAAGACTGATATCTTTCCATTAGTTTATTAAACTTTTAAATTTTGAGTTTGTGTTAGTAATTTACTACTTTCAATTAGTCTTTCTAATAATTTTTCTTTTTTTTTTGTTCTGGGGATTTAACCCAGGGGCATTCTACCTCAGAGCTACTCCCCCAGCCCTTTTTATTTTTTTGTTTTGAAATGGCCTCTCACTAGGTTGTTGAAAGCCTCACTAAGTCACTGAGGCTCAGGGTGTGCACAGAGCTGTACAATTCAAGACTCTGATCTGATTGCTCCATCTCCTCCTCTCTTTTCTTCACATCTTGTTTTCTTCTACTCTTTTTTTAATTTTTTTTTTTTTTTTTTGTGTGGTACTGGGGATGGAACCCAGGGGCATTCTACCTCCAAGCTACACCCCCCGCCCTATTTTGTATTCTTTATTTTGAAACAGGGTCTCACTAAGTTGCAGAGGGCCTCACTAAGTAACTGAGGCTGGCAGTGAACCCAGATCCTCCAGTCTCAGCCTCCCAAGTACTGGGATTACAAGCGTGCGCCAACACGCCCGGCTCTCTACTTCTCTTCTTCCCTTTCTTTCTTTTCCTAATTTGTTTTCTTATCTCCCTAAATCCACTGATTGTAACAGGTAGATTTCTATGGTGTTGCCACTAACCATCACATTTGCCTTTGATATATATATATATATATATATCAAAGATTTTATATATATATATGTATATATATATATATATACATACAGATTTTGTTTTGTTTCTTTTTGCATTTCAATGGAGGTGGCCAATTTTCAAATATCTACTTAATGTTTATTCAGATGCATATATTAGTAGGTCAAAGGACCTATTAAATTGGCTTATTATGTAGATGGGTTTCTTAATATTAAAACAAATTTGAATTATTGGTAGGTAATAAGCTTACTTTGTTAAGGCTTATGTTTTTTTTAAACATATGATTGAATTATATGTGCTATTATTTCACGTAGGATTTTTACATTAATATTTTCAAAGTAAAACTGATCTGCAGTTTTGTTTTTCTGTGCTGTCTTTATGTCTTTGCTATTGATGTTTTGCTCACATTATAAAAAGGAATGGGAAATTTTGCTTCTTTTTTGTGCCTGAGATCAGTTTTTAAATAGATCTATTTCTTTAACTTTTGGTGATAACTGCGAGACATGATAAGTAGGTATTTTTTCACAGTATCTGAACTTCATCTATGTTTTCTAAGAAAGAAAAGTTTATTCTTTATATTTTCATAGAAATGTATGTATGACATGTAAGTTGTCAAATATCTATACTTAGATTTATAGGATGAATTTTTTAAATTTTCATTTTAATTATTTAAAGTTTATTCTTCCCTTGGTTAATTTTGCATATTAATGATTAAATGCTTCCAAAGATTCATTAATTTCTTTACTGACTTTTTCAGTTCTAAAGTCTGTTTTCTAATTAGGTGATTTCTGTTTTTATATGTATTCCCTTCTTTATCCTTTTATTTTTTAATTTTATAATTATTTTTGTAAGTACTTGGTTAGTACAGGTTTATTTATTTACGCCATTGAAAACATTTACTTGTCTGAAATTTCCTATGAATAAGGACTCAAGTAGTTTACATATTGATAGGTTTATTGTCTTATAGGCAGTTTTTAATTGAAGATTTTATTTTTCTATTTTATTTAAGAGCTTATATGTAAATATAGATTACATTACCATTCAAATTTTTTATTCCATTGTCATATCCTAGGATTATTAAATTAGTGCCAGAAAAATATGTATACCTTTTACATTCTCTTTTATTGATTGTTGTTTTCTTTTGCTACCCAATAAATGATTGATATTTTAAAATAAATTCATACATACATTATAAAAATTATATTCCCCATTTTTAGGGAAGAATTTGATAAATTTCTATCAGATCAAGTCTATTTTTGTTATTCATTTTATTTATATTTTTATTAATAAACTTTTATCGATGTATTGTAATTATATGTAGTAGTGAGGTTTAATGTGATAGGAATGCACACGTGATGTGATTCCCTCCAGATCCCACCCCGCTCCCCTCCCCCATACACGTTAGTGAGATTGACAATGATACCTTCATATATGGAAATAGTATTATTTGAATTATTAACTTCATCCAGTCTCCTTTTCCCTCTCCCCACCTCTCTTTTCCAATCCCCTTCCAATATTCTCCTTGCTCTCTCCTCATTTATCTAAAGAACCTTTTGTTTCCTATTTTCTCTCTAGCTTCCACAAATGAGAAGAAACATATGGCACTTGATTTTCTGAGACTGGCTGATCTCACTTTGCACAATATATTCTAGTTCCTTTCCATTTTCCTGCAAATGACATAATTTTGTTCTTGTTTATGGCTGAGTAAAATTCCATTATGTGCATATACCACATATCATTTGCCTTGCCAAGGACTGCAATTCCTTATATGGTTTTACACTATGGAATATTACATATGTGTTTTCTAAATAATTATCTTCCTAATTCACACTATGATCAATATGAAGTGACCATCTCTACTTGTTGCTGTTTAATTTGAGTTAAAGGAAAAGAAGATTAAATAGAGCAGAGCTAATGAGACATGTCCAACTTCATCTTAGAAGGAAAAGTAAGTTTTACCAAGACAATCAACAAGTAACAAAGGCACCATTTATGGCATTATCTAAACATTCAATATCAGTGAAAAATATAAAAGCTAAAAGTATTAAAATTAAATCCAATTAGAACTTGCCTCAATGTCCATATGTGACTATAAAATATTTTCTGAATAGCCCTTGGGAAAAGACAATAAGCTTTTATACTATAAGGAAGAAGTATCAGCCTATGTAATTAGTTGTATTGCCAACTAGTTGATAAGACAAAAATACCAAACTAAGTGAAATGCACAAAAATAAGTCATATAGCTATAAAGTTTTAACAAAATATCATTTAATTCTTCCCTGCTAGAAACATAACTAACAGCCTATCTGGAGTAAAGGGTGCTCATACTCCTAAAATAAGTTGCATAAAAAGTCATTGTAAAATAGCAATAGTGATAAAATTTACCAAATAATTAAGTACAGTTGTCAAAGTCTTCAATAAGAGTTTATACCTAGACAATTCTGATATAATTGGGAATAAGATATCAGAGCAATAAATGTATCCTACTTTTCATGTGCACACGTAAAGTCATCATTGCAGGCTTATCCACTGCAGGGACTTACCTTTTTGCTTTGATCATTCAAATACTGGAAAAAATATATACAGTATTGCACCATGTCAGCAATTATTCAATTATTAAAGCTAAAGCTCTCTAGCCTTCAACATACAATGAATGCCATTAAGTGCTTATTTTCAGTGAGAGCCATCTTTTGCAAAATCCCCTGCATTGCATTTCTAATTGTCTTTTGTATTTTTTTCCCAGAGTAGAACATTTACTGAAAAGAAAACATTTTACATCAAATGAATTAATATATTGAGAAGAAAGTAGTTTATTTAACACTTACAGGTGATACTTCATGTAACTAAAAATTGTCAGGAGAACATACAGAATAACGGCATTTTTGTGTACAGAATGCAATGATGAGAGTTGAAATTTTATTTTTCAAAATTCTAAAATGACTGATAATTTTCATATACTTCAGTCAGATCTATATACTCTTCAAGAGTTCTGTGAAAATGAACTAAAGATTTGGTATCCCATTTTTCTTTTGTTTGGACATGTAACTGCTAAAGATAACAGCTGGTTTGTGACAGGCATGAAAATGAAAAAGAGGTGCACATCTATTTAACTTCCAGTATGCAAACTAAGAATTACCCTGATGAGGAAAGACATTGATTTTTACATTTTGTTATACTGCCCTTTGGGACACACCTCAATTTTGAAAAACAAATTTCACTGTTAAATTCAAAATTATACTACACATGATGTTTTAGAATGACATTGTTTGCTGGAATTTCATGATATTATGAATCTAGAACTCTAAATTATAAATCAGTTAGCCATATCAACAAAATCTGCTTTCAATTTCCTAAGCAATAGTTCACCATTTCCTCTCAGCTCTCTCTTGGCCTGTCTGCAATTAATTTGCAGGAGATGTTCAGTTGGAAGATGATCAAGACATTGTTCATCTAAAATTAAAGATACAAACATCTTTTTTATTTTTGCTGTCTTTTGCCATGGTCTTTGGTCACTTTTCCCACACATATTGGAAAAGACATTAAAATCAAGTCTTAGAGGAGCCAAAAATTCTCTCTAGCAATTCAAACAATTCCTTTTGCCTGAAAATATTATGCCCTTTAAGAGTGTGTAAGGTGGAGACAGTTCAAATCACCAGCCAGAAACAATTTGATCATCTGCCAAATCTTCTTTTATTTTCCCATTCAAGAAAGTCCCTATCTCTTTCAAGTCATTTGCCAGGCTAAAGATTAGTGTGGATTAGGCAAAAAGAAGTGAACCTGACATCTCACATTAATACAACAGAACAATCTGGCAAGTCCTCCTCCAACTGAAACACTATAGATAGCCCATTTCCTTGGCTACTAGAAGATTCAGTCTAAACATGTTCCATGACTAACAGCACACACACACACACACACACACACACACACACATACACACACGCAAACACACAGAATCTTACAATATGCCAGAACAACTCACTAACATTTGGCAATATCATTTTATTCTTTCTTTCCTTCCTTTCTTCCACCAAGTATAGACTCAAAAGTTGCTGCTGCTTTTTATCCTCATTATTGTTATTATTATTTGTATTATGTGTCAAATCCGATTTAAATATAGAATTTAAACACTAATTAATTGCTAAATTCTAAGAAGTAGTGAAATTCGGCCTGTCCCTGGGCAGTCACCAGAACACAGAATTTAGGAGAATAAAAAACATGGCAGAAGGAAGATAGAGGGACCCAGCCAAGAGGACTGCTAACATTCTCAAATTTGTAGAACCTGCTATTGGAAAAAGATGACAATAAAGATGTTTCTGAGGCAGAATGGTCCTCAAAACATCCTACTCTTGATTTCAACAAGGTTCAGGTAGCCCCCAGGCCAGTATCTCTAGAAACTCTAGTAAATTTTCACTTGTTACAGGTAAGTTTATTTCTAATAGAAAAAAAAATCAAGACTAAAAAATAATCTGCCTCAAAGGAACTAAAATCTCATTCTATTGTCATGCATTAGCCTCTAGTAAAAGGAGAATTCAAACCATTTAAAGGTCAAGTGGTGCTCCACAACTTCATAAAGTCAGGCAAAGCTTACCTGTTGGTGAAGAAGAAATTATTCATCTAACCCAAGAAAATATGTACTTCTAAACTCTTAACCTGTTTCCCTCCTCCTGCCTCCATGCTAACAATGCTGTCGTGGGAGAAGAAAACCTTCTGTGAAAGCACTAGGCTTTTGATTGACATCTCTTAGGGAAGACACCACAACCTCCCACATTAATTCCTAACAATGTATTCGTTTTCCAGAAAAATATTGTTTTCAAACATTGGTAAAATTTGGGTATTAAAGTGCTTCCTAAAAATTCTATGATTCGGTATTGAACCAAACATTGGGTACTGAAACTTATTATTAATGTACAGAAACATTAATAAGTTATTAAAAGTAGAGTTATAAGTAGAAACCATGTATGACTGCCACCAAAGCCCTACCCATATGAAAATACCAGGTGGTCTTTCTTAAAGAGATGATTACTGATTTTTTTTTTTTAGTTAACAAGACAGAAGGGGAACAATGTTCCTGGCAGAGGAAAGCATGTGGCTTAGACATGAGAGGTGCTTGGGGGAGAAACAAAATCCTGTATATCAAAAGCCAGGAAGAGTGGGGTAGCTTGGGCTGTAGAGGGCAATTCCGATGTGGCAGAGGAAGCCTAGATAGTGAATTACCACTGGACTTGAGTCCAAAGATGATGGTGAGACATTGACGGGGTTGGCATAGATTAATATTTCATGGCAATGCCTCTAGCTGCTTGTGGAGGATAGGAGAGAAGTAATATCATTAGAATTAAGAAGAAAATTTAAGTAATTATTACATCGATAGCCAGCAGCAGAGATAATTTTCCTCTATATTTATTATTATTTTGCTAAAAATTAGATAAGACCCACCTTATGAATAGGACAAAATTAATTTAAAGACTAACCTCCAGGGAAATGTCAAAGATTGAAGGCCCAGTGAGGGTGGGCTAAGTCACCCCACAGTGACTTTACAAGAATGACGTGGGATATTTGAAAACAAAACTGAGAGAAACAGAGGGGTATTTGTTGAACACCCCATGAATTATTATCCATGGATAGTTCAGGGTTTCAATATTAGATTGCACCAAATCCCTTCCAACGATGACATTATTTTGTGAATCTGGGGTTAGGCACCTGCTGTGATAAAAGACAATTATCACGTGGGTGGACTGCATTGTGTAACTTTTTTGCAAGTTCATTCTTCTCCATCTATTCACCATTCACCAACCCTGTTCTTCCTTTCTCAGTGGTATAAGTATAAGAGGATCTGGATACTGTTTATTATTATTATTATTATTTTATTAGTTTTGTAGTGCTAGGGATTGAACCAGGGCCTTATACCTGCTAGACAAGTACTCTACCACTGAGCCACACCCCAGCTTTTTATCATTCCTGATAGAACACAGGATCTATGGTCTGCATTTGTTCCATAGACTTTTTTTTATGTTTTTATTGGTGCATTGTAGTCTCACATCACAATGAGTATCAGTTTGGTGTTACCATACATGCACACAGCTCTTGGTGTCCCTCCCCCTGCCTCTCCCCTGCCTCCCCCCTACATGTAGCACTGAGAATGATGTTGGTATAATCTCATATATACACATCGTTTATGACAGTAATTCCATGGATTCACTACTTTCTTACCCT
>PVJS01004100.1:0-71190 GCA_004027185.1 Glis glis
TTTACAAAATACTAGCCTAAAAGCAAGGTTTCTTTTCGCATTTATTTAAGGTAGTTTCCTGTATTTTCTTAGAACAATAGGATTTCTTCTTGCTCTAGGTAACAATCTACTAAGACCTAGCTTAAACAACAATCTTAACATCTTAATCACGATAATCTCTTGGTCAAACCTCTGTGCAGTTTCAGAATCTCTCCCGCGCAGGAAATCTGTCCCGTTCATTAGGACAAATGCTGACCAGCAACTGGAGTGCGGAGTTTGAACGAACAATGAATGAACTGCGAGCATCTATCATGGAGATAAACGCTACTCGTGTGGAAGTGGCCCCGACTGAGCAACGGCTGGATTTGGTCCAGAATGCTGTGGGCTGGCTAAGCCACTGGGGAGGGGCGGTGTTTTGGATCTTCTTGGCTATTGTAATTTGCGGTGGCCTGATCATCTACATTAGGCACATGCGTAAACAAGTTCATCAGCAACAACATATGCTGGTTCAAGCTATGGCAGCCCTTAAGGCCAGAGCATCCCCTCAAGTATGGCTCAATATGCTGGATCGGTAGTCAGTGACGGGTAAGACTGCTTGCAAGCCATATCAACCTAAGACAGGGGTGCGATCAAGATGTCGCATTTCCGATGACGGGTAAGAATGGTCTTGACAAGTGGCAACCTAAGACAGGCACGATCCCAAGCCACATCAATATATAAAAAAGGGGGAGATGTGGACGCCTGCCCAGCTGGACCGGGTTAGGGTGGTGGCCCAAGATGGCGCCTGGCTGTCAGCCAAGTCATAAGGCACGTCATGTAGCGTCTCGGATGACTATGCTCGAAGCATGCGCACTGTGCCTAAGGGCACGTGCCTGATGGATGATCTATGACACACCACCGCATGCAGTCGCTCTTTAGCCTATGGCATTAGGTGCCGGAGAGCGTGATCAGCTATGGCTTAGTGGGGATTGGTTTTGCAGACTGGGGGCAGGTTTTTGCTTTGTATATATGCGAGGGCGGCTGGTAATAAAGCGGAAGCAGGAAGCAGCAGCACCTTGAATCGGGTTCGTGTGGTTCTTCTCGGGGTCCTGCTGGACGGGGCTTCGGGTTGCGACATATATAGACTTGCTGCTACTTTAGACACGAGTGTTCCGGATCCCGCTACCTCCTCGAAGACCAACCTTTACCGATTTCCACTGGCTCCTCATAAGCCTAAGAGCATTCCCAAGTCTCTACCATCCTAGAAAAACATTCCCCTGATACTTCCCTGACAAGCCAGCAATGCCTCCCTCATCCTTTCACTGGCAAGCTTTTCTAAAAAATTCATGATGTGGCAGAGTTGCCAGCTCTAAAATGGGACAATCCTGTTAAAATGCTCACCTGGCCAATGAAGAGCTGAGGGACCTTAGGAAAGTCCCCTTCCGTCAGGTAAATGGCACAATACCTTCGAAAGATTAGGTATTGAGCGAATGACACTTGTTATTCCTAAGCTCGTTGATTCCTCTATCATTCACTCAGTTCACTGATCCAGTTTCTAATCCCACATTCTGAGTATTCATGGTCACAGTTCACACCTTCATTAGTCCAGTAAAATCAGCATCTTATTCCTGGTCTATCTTTATATTCTGTGGTGTCTGATATTTCTGGCTCCTCCCTCCTTGGTCCTTTCCTCATCCTGATTGTACTTTTGTTTCTGTTGTACTTCAGTGGGCTAATGAGTAAATCTCCATCACCCTGAAGTTCCTTTGCCTTGCCCAAATGTTATGCTCGGGTCTCCCAGAATGGCATTTTCTCAAGGTAGACAATCACCCTGTGTAGTACAACTTAGAGTGCCTTTCCTTTCTACCCTCACTCACCTGCTCATACTCCCTACTAGTGACTCCACCTGGATGTTCCAGAAGCACATATCTGGCATGTCCAAAACTCATCTCACTTCTTTTGCCTCCATAAGTCTTTTCTCCAATATTCCATTTTCTAGTTACCTCTTTAGCAAAAATTTCTCATTTCTGACCCCTTCCTCTCTTAGTACTTGCATCCAATCTGTCATCAAGTTCCTTTAACTTTATATCCTACACTGTCCTGAATTTTTCTTTTCCCTAGTTCAGGGCCTCATCTATACTTTTGAAGTTGCTTCCTAACTGGTTTCCTGCCTCTAGTTACTTCCATCCCCATTTCAGTCTCCATGCTAGAATCAAATTATCTCTATAAAGCAAATTCATGCCACAAACTTCTCAGTAGGAAAAGCCTCTGAGGGATATCACTTCCAGAGCATACCATCTTCCTCATTCATCAACCTCCTGCATATGTCATACTTGGTGAAGATCATCCTTACTGGTCCATTTCCCCATTCCACCTCTGGACTGAATCATTTGCCTTCTAACCTGGTTCCTTGATAATACCCCACAAGTATCTCTACCCTATATGCTGAGTATCTTCCTACATGTCTCTCCCCACTTAGCCTGAGTTCTTTGGCAAAGAGTATATCTTTTGTATTTCCCAACACCTGGGCAGACTGATGCTCAAATACTTTTTTTATGGTGACAAAATCACAGAATGAGTGAAGTGACAATCTAAATACACAATCAGCCCATCTTGGAAGGTTATTCTCCATATTCATTGGACCCATATGACCTTTCCTATTTGACATCACATGTTGATGACAAGATTTATAAAAATGTCTTTAATTGCCAACTCATTTGGTCACAAGGAGATCCGGGATGCCTTGACTGATCATACACAAAACTAAATATTTTTCTTTGCTCAAGATGGGCATTGGAGCCAGGCGTGGTGGCGCACGCTTGTAATCCCAGTACTTTGGGAGGCGGAGACCAGAGGATCCGGGTTCACGCCCAGCCTCAGTTCTCTCTCTCTCCCCCTGTCTCTCTCTCTCTACTTAGTGAGGCCCTCCGCAACTTCGTGAGATCCGGTTTCAAAATAAAGTATAAAAAATAGGGCCGGGGGTGCAGCGCAGAGGTAGAACGCCCCTGCGTTCAATCCCCGGTACTGCAAAAAAAAAAAAGATGGGGATTGGTCTGGAGATCATAATTTTACCAGGTATTTCCTGGATCTTATATGCTTTAACTTTCTGACTGGTCTCCATAACAAATGGGATAAATATTCCTCATTCTGTCTGTCCTTTGGTTCCTCAAAGGGTTATTTTTCTCTGGGTATATGTTTAAAATTAAAAGCCCATATGGGTTATAGTAGAATGGATATGAATACTCTATCAAATTCACCTTCATAGAGATAAATGGAAGGAATCTTAATAACCAAGATAAAAATATTATGTATCACATTCTTGCTGAGTATCATTCCCCCCACACACACACACACACATACCTAAATGTCCCTTGAATAAATTCCGTCTTCTGTCACTATCTTAGTTTTTGGTCCTTATCCCCACTACAATGACATCTTGCCCTTCCTGAAAACCAACTACCATTATTATGTGATAGAAGTATTGTACTCTTTTAGGGTATTTTTTGAGATGTATTAAATAACTTTAATTAAACTTAATTGCAAAAGATTAAATCAAACATGCCAATATTAATGGTAGATGTATGTGCAAGAATATGCATTTGTAGTAACAAAAATATCAACAGGACTTACTGAACAAACTATAATGTCCATAAAATGGATGACACCTAAAATAGACCTACTATTCTGCTCTTTAAAAGGTAATGAGCAGCTAGGCGTGGTGGGGCATGCCTATAATCCCAGTACTTGGGAGGCTGAGACAGGAAGATCACAGGTTTGCAACCAGCCTTAGCAACTTAGAAAGACTGTCAGCAACTTGGGGCTGAGGGTGTATCTCAGAAGTAGAATGCCCCTGGGTTCAATCCCCAGTACCACACACAAAAGTAATGAGTAATATTTACTCCATGGCTTGATGACCTCGAGAATATATTTTAAGAAAAGGAAGGTAGAAAAATCATGTGCAAAATACTTTTCCAAGAAGAGGGTTACAAAAATATATGCTTAAATATATACATTAGTCCACTTGAGTATACATAAAGTGGAAGTTTAAACCAAAAACAATTAAGAGGCTACCACTTGAGAGAACAGGGTAGAAGCAATGAAGACATTTTAAAAATACCCTGATCGGGTGATTTGACTTTTGTAATCATGTAATCACTTTACACACAACACTTTAATAATTGAAGCAAATTCTAATTGCATATTGAGTTAGTAGCATAATATAAAGAACTAATTGAAGTTATTTATTGTACAATTTTAGCAAGATATACTTGAGGACCAAAAAGCCCCCCAAAAATCCAAAACTACTTAGTAAGCAAATTGCTTATGGTGGTGTCATGAGTCTTTTGGATATATAGTATAAAAAGTAGTAATTACGTTGGTGTTAGGACCAGTGATTTGGGGCATGAGAAAGACAATTAAAAAGTTTAGTACTTTTTTATAACTATTAAACTAAACTTGGAAATTGTCAGCATGAAGTCTTAATGTATTTATCTTAGAGTCTACATGTGACAGCCAAGGACAGACAGCAAAAAATAGACAAATTGAGCCTCATTAAATTAAACTTTGCATCAAAGGGCACAATCAGAGTAAAAGCCAATCCAGAGTTGGAGTAAATATTTTAAAACCATAACATACAATATCCATAACATACAAAGAACTGAAGTAACTCAATTTAAAAAAAAAACATGAATAAAGCCTGGCGTGGTAGCACATGCCTGTAATCTCAATACTTGGGAGGGTGAGACCGGAGGATCACAGGTTCAAGGACAGCCTCAGCAAATAGTGAAACTCTCATCAACCTAGCAAGACCCTGTTCAAAATAAAAATGGGGCTGGGTGTGTAGCTCAGAGGTAGAATGCCTCTGGATTCAATCCCCAGTATCACCAAAAAATCCATGAATAAAAAAATATTCAAATGGCTTGAATAAACATTTCTCCAAAGAAAATATACAAATTGTCAATAAATACATGAAAACATACTTAGCATCACTAATCATTAGGGAAATGCAAATTAACCGCAATGTGATACCAACTCAGTCACTAGAATGGCTACTTGCAAGGTGGTGTAGGCCTGTAATACCAGTACTTGGGAGGCTGAGACAGGAGGATCACAAGTTTGAAGACAGCCTCCAACAATTTAGCAAGGCCCTCAGCAACTTAGTGCGAGACCCTGTTTCAAAATAAATAGGGCTGGGAGGGGTGTAGCTCAGAGGTAGAATGTCTCTGGGTTCAATCCCCAGTAACCCCCCACCCCACTTCCCCAAAAAATTCAGAAGATAACCAGTGTTGGGGAGGATATGAAAAAATCAAACTCCTGAACTCTTCTGTGGGAATGTAAAACGGTGCGGCTGCTATGGCAAAGTTCATAGTGGTTCATCAAGAGCGTAAAAATAGAACTACCATATGATCCAGCAATTTCACTTCTGGTTAAGGACCCCCAAAATTGAAAGCAGAGTCTCAATGACACTTGTACAGTCATACTCAAAGCATTGTAATAGTAAAGTAATAGTGGAAGTAATCCACTGTCCAGTGTCCATCAATAGATAATAAAGTATATATACATACTATGAAATAATGCTTAGCCTTAAAGGAAATTCTGACACTTGCTACAGCATGAATGGGTTTTGAGGACATCATGATACATGAAATGCTGGGCGTGGTGGCGCACGCTTGTAATCCCAGTACTTTGGGAGGCGGAGACCGGAGGATCCGGGTTCGCGGCCAGCCTCAGCTCGCTCTCTCTCTCTCTCTCTCCTTAGTGAGGCCCTCCGCAACTTCGTGAGACCTGGTTTCAAAATAAAGTATAAAAAATAGGGCCGGGGGTGTAGCGCGGAGGTAGAACGCCCCTGGGTTCAATCCCCAGTACCTCAAAAAAAAATGTTACCGCCTTATTTCATGTATCAACAAAAATACTGTACTATTTCACTAGTATGCAGTGTCCAAAAGTAGTCAAATCCACAGAAACAAAGTAGATGAGTGGGGTGGGTGCTGGGGACTAGGGGAAGTAGGAAAGGGTTGAGTACAGTTTCAGTTTTGTAAGGTAAAAAGAGTTCCGGATATAGATATTGGTGATAATTTCACAACAATATGACTGAACTCAATACTAGATTGTACACTTAAAAATGGTCAAGATGTTGACTTTCATGTTACAGGTAGTCTATACCAGAACTAAAACTTCTTTAAAATATCTAATGGATTGATTAAGCAAAAGACACTTAAGGGGCAGTCCAATATGCAATCTCAACTACTTGAATCTCAATTCAAACAGGTAATACCTTTGTGAAGCAAGTGGGAACATACATGCTGGCAGGATCATCTTTAGATACGATGCCATTGACGTGGGATTTCTAAAGTCTCTATATACTTATCTATAGATAAAATAATAGAGGATGTGCCTCGATCTGGTAACAGGAAACACTGAAAGAAAATAAGACTGGCAATGAGTTTATAATTATTGAAGCTAGCATGTACATGGGGCTTTATTCTACTTTTGTTCCTGAAACGTCCCTTAATGTTTTAAAAGCTAAGCCATGTTTAACTAAAAAATGTTAAAGCTGTTTATGGTGGTTCATTATGCTATTGTTTGTAGAATAGTCATATAGTATAAAAAACCCTTCACTAGAATGGTCCTTCCATATCCAATGCCTTTCTTATCGCTCCACTGTTTACAGGGAAGTATAAATCCCCATGACAACAAATGAAGTCTCCTTTGACCTGCCCTCTGCCTTTCTCTCCAGTCCTTGAATTCAGTAGCAGGACAATACTGAACTAACTTGGCTCCTGAATGTACAATGTTGTTCATACCTCTGTGCCTATCTTATCTTTATTGGTACTGGGGATTAAACCCAAGGGCATTCTACCCCCAAAATATACCCCCCAGCCCTTTGTAGTTTTTATTTTGGAACTATCTCACTAAGTTGCTGAGGCTGGCCTTGAACCTGTGATTCTCCTGCCTCAGCCTCTCAATCACTAAAATACAGGTGTGAGCCACCACACCCAGCTGCCTCAGTGCCTTTTCACATGCCTTTCCCTCTCCCTGTAATGTTCTTCCCCTTATTTACATCTGGAAACAGTCCATCTTCCAAAAACCTTTTTCAGCAGTCATGGTCTCTAAAACCTTTCCTTATCAATCTTCTCTACATCTTGCCTCAACCCACACATCTGATGCAGTTCCCAGGAAAATTACCACTATTTTTTTTGGCATTAATCTTTGTCCAAATTCCATTGCATTGATTATTCAGTTATAGATTTTCCCTGTCCCCATACAGTATGATCATGTAATGAATACTCAATACATTTTTACAAAATCAAACTAGCTCCTGCTTTAAAGTGAGTGGCATTGCAAATAGAAGCAAAGGCTACAGTGACGGAAATTTATTCGATAGCCAGAATGTTATGTTTCATCAATAGAGAAAACAAAATGGACACCAATGCTGATTAAAATGGTCACTAGATTTTTTTTCACCTCAAAATACTGACTGTCATGAGATTCTTAATTGGTTCAGAAAACATAAAGATCTTATGTGGTAGTTAATGACATGGTCATCTACAGAAGGGAATCTCTACATATTTGGAGCATCTCTTGAAGAGAATTGGACATTACCAATGACCTAACGCACTGATTGGGAACACTTAACATTTCCCTATTTTTTCCATACCTTGTAGTGCTTATTTTAGTAAACTTCTTCCTAAAAAAAACTTGTACAGATTGTTTGAAGAGTAGGGTAAGCATGTAAGTCATTCGCCTGCCTCCCTAACCTTCCACAACTTGCCATTTCCTGCCTCATACTAATACCTCTTGTGTTCTAATTCTTCTTGTAATGTATTACGTTTCTATACGTAACATGCTTTTATGGCCTCTTAGTCAGTGTGAGACATTTTTCTAAACTATCTGTCACGGGAGAACACGTGATAATTCCGTGGGGTTCTAAGGAGCTCCCAGGTTTGGGAATGGAAAACTCACCTTAGGACTCTCGGGGTCCTTGGCCTCCATGGTGAAAATAATTTTGACATGCTCTGGTCAGACAAAGAGGCTTATTAAGGAAAAGTGAGGATACACATTCAAGGGAGAGTACGGGCCACTTTGAAAGAGTGAGAGGGCCCCGTAATCTTCGCGATCCTATTCTTTAGCAGATCCGGGTGGGGGGGTGTCTAGGAGCACATGACTGGGGTAGGGGTCTGAAGTTCCTCCTTATCCTCAGAATCTATGGGTGGTGACTGGGTGTTGTCTGACATCCCTCATAGTAGATCCTTTGTTTAATAAGCATCTTAGGAGTCTCAAGTGGGGAGAGGGGCCATTGTGATTAAGTGTGGACTCATGGAGGGTTCTGCCTAAGACAGAACACTCTTAGTATGGTGGAGTTAGATTATGAATTTCATCTAGATTTAAAAACTATTTTTCTTCCCAATTTGTCTCCTTTCTGCCTAATTCTTCTCCTACCTTATTCCCCCCACCCAGACTTCGGTCCCTTAATCTTAAGGGTTTCTGAAGAGTGAAAGTTCATCTTGTATAGCTTCTCAGCTGACAAGGGACATTGGCCCTGCCTATCCAGGGACCGAAAGTCTCGTCCTGACTGATCTAAAGGAGACGTAGGGAGATCGGGTTTTTTGATGGGCTGTAGAACGATCATCCTCTGATCTGGAAAAGGAGGCATAACCATGCAAGATGTTAGCCACCAACAACAGCAAATTAGTGTTCCAATGCAAAGTATACTGGCCAAGAAAATGAGAATCTTATCCCACCGAGATGTTAACAGTCATTTTCTTGAAAGGGAGACATCACCAAAGTAGACTGAATGAACTAGAAGTGGGTATTAGCCCACAAACCCAACAGGCACTTTCATCAGTATCTCTGGCATATTGTTGTACCCAGTCCAGGAAAAGGTTTGCTTTTCCCTGGAAGAATGATGTAAAAAGTAAGAGACAAGTTGTCATTTTAGTCTGGATAGACATAATGTGGTTATAAGGGGAAAGCACACAAATAAACTTACGTGTTTGCAGGTCTTATCAGTGTCCGAAGGTTTTTTCCTGACTTCAGAGCCTTGATTCTGTAAAGTCTCAAGAGAGACAGGTTTAATTCTAGACATTAATGTCAAGAACACTCTGAACCTGGTGGGGGGGTTGGACCTCTAGTAAGTGTCCTAAAGTTAATTTAGCAGCTTCTTCCACCAGGAGTGCTGTGGTGGCCACAGCCCTCAGGCAACCCGGCGCACCCACGTGACACTGAATCCAATTGTCTAGAAAAATAAGCCACAGACCTTGGGATACCCCCTAGTTTTTGAACAAGGACTCCTAGTGCCATACCTAGCTTTTCTGCTACAGAGGATAAATGGCTGAAGTCGGGGATTCCCAGGCCTTGGGCAAACAGCAGTGTGAGGTCTTAAGTTTTGAAAGGCCTCTTGCTGTTTTCCCAGCCACTCTAGGGGCTCATAATCGGGCCCTTGGGTGGCCTCACAGTGATTTAGCTATAAGCCCCAAATTGGAAATCCGGATTCTACAAAATCCAGCCATACCCAGGAATGTCCTAAGCTACCTTTTGGTCTAGGGTGGTCCTATCTTTAAAAGGGCTTTTCTCTCAGGGTGAGAGTTTGCTCCCCTGGAGTTAAGATATGACCCAAATATTTTACTTCTTGCTGCAAAATCTGAGCCTTTTGTGGAGACACTCAGTATCCTGCAGCTGCCAGATGATTAAGAACTCTTACAGTATTGTCATCAGTCCTTTAGTTGACTGCATATGATATCATCTACATACTAAAGCAGAGCTACCTTTTCAAGATTTAAAGGTCTTATTTCCTTTGCCTAATCATTCCCAAACAGATGGGGAAAAGCAGCGAACTAAAAGACCATATTTAAGGAATTTATTAACAAGAGGCTGAAGGCCTCGACGTGCCTCTGGCTTGATAGGATACAACCATCTGTGGGGGTAAACTTCTGGGGTTTCTAATGAAATGGAAACAGGCTGAGCATTAATTTCCTTTCCTGGAACTTCAATGTTCCATACCTGAGGATCTACCCAACATTAAATATCCTCAGATATATTTTTGTCTCTTGGCTTTTCTAGTTATGCATTTAAGAATGGGGGAGCATGTCTTGGTGCTAAATTAAGAGTTTCTCCCAGGGAAGCTAAAAAATATCTTCCTAATAAAGGAATGGGATACTCTGAAAGAACTAAGGTTTGGGTAAAGATTAGCTCTCCAAATCTACAAGTTAAAGGCATTGTAAGTCTTTTGGCCTTGGGTGTCATCAAAACCAGTTACAATACATCTTTCTTTAGAAAGAGGCCCAGGAGAGGCAAACAAAGCAAAAAAGCCCCCATATCTAAAAGAAAATGTCTTCACCTGACATGTCAAGAGTAACCCGAGGCTCACTTCTGTTATGTCCAGCTGGTTAGAGGGCTGATCAGAGGGGGCCTTGCTGAGCCTCAAGCATCCTCAGTCTTCGAGGGCAGCTATGATGGGAGCAGATGGCCTTTGGAGGTGAGGGCAATCATGCTTCCAGTGTTTTCCCTCTTTACAGAGGGGGCACATCCCAGGTGCAGATGGACCCCACTTGGGGAAGTCCTTGACCCAATGCCCAGGCTCTTTTGCAATAATGGCAGGTGCCAGACCTCGAGCTCCTTTCCCTCTCTGGAAGGAGCCTTTGGGTATCTCTGAGGGAGCAGGGACTTATTACCTGATGCCAGGGCAATTAAGTGGGCTTGTTCCTATGTCTGCGTTGTCTCCTCCAGTCCTTAATTTCATTTACCTTGTCTCTGTTGTGGAAGACTTCAAAGGCCAAACTTAAAAGGTGATTAATGGGAGGCTGAGGTCCTGTTTCCTGCTTTTGGAGTTTTCTCCTAATATCTGAGGCTGATTGGCTAATAAGTCCCCAATCATATCTGCCCCTTACGTGAAGCTGGGTCAATATGAATATATTTCTGGAGGGTCTTAGTTAAGCATCCCAGAAACATAGCAGGATTTTCATTCACTTGTGTTCTCTCTCATCTTATTAACTGACTTATTCATACATCTCATCCCTTCAATTAAACATACAATTGGTTGTGAAGGTCCTCCCATTTTGATAGTTCTAGTTAGGGTTTTGGTCAGGGATAGCCTCTTTCCCTGTAGACTGCCTTTGGTCTTGGACATAGATCTCATTTCCATATGTCCTTGCTGCTTCCTGTATATTAGTCTTCAGGAGTACAACAAGTGAAAAGGATTACACGAAGATCTGTCCACATTAGATCAAACATAATACCCAGGTTTTGAAACCCATTTATCAGGGTCCTCTGAAAATCAACCCAGGTTTTTACACTGAACTAGCTCAGTCATAGAAAAAGGAATATGCACCCTTAATGTATTTTGTTCCCCATCTGCCACCTCCTGAACTGGACACATATTTGAAGGTTTAAAGTTGGATAAGATGTGCCGCTCCTAGTTATACCAACAGGGCTGAGTTCCTCCAGTAGTGGAGGATAGATGGACTTATAAGGAGGTGGTGGGGGAAGTTGTTGGAGAAATAAGAGCCTATAGAGCTTTTCTCAGTCTTCCTTTTTTTTTTTTTTTTGCGGTACCAGGGATTGAACCAGAGGCGTTCTACCTCCGCGCTACACCCCCGACCCTATTTTTTTATACTATATTTTGAAACCGGGTCTCATGAAGTTGCGGAGGGCCTCACTAAGAGAAAGAGAGAGAGCTGAGGCTGGCCGCGAACCCGGATCCTCTGGTCTCCGCCTCCCAAAGTACTGGGATTACAAGCATGCACCACCACGCCCGGCACTGGCTTGTCTTCTTTAAAAGCCTCTGAGGAAGCTATTGGTCCTGCAGTTACAGCTGCAGGTGCTAGAAGAGACCTATTTGGAGTGCTTAATAATCTTCCATTGGGTCTGGCTCCTGCTGCTTTAATCTTATAAGAAGCATTTGCATAAAACTTACAATTTTCATATAACTTTGGGTTTAGATATTAAAGCCATAAATGTCTGGGCATATAACACCTCTGTAAACTTCCCTTCTTACAGAACAGATCAAGCTGGTTTATAGTGTTAAAACTTATAGTCCCATTTTTGGGCCATTTTTCTCCACCCTTTATTCTGAGGCCAGACTGTTACAGAAGAAAACAAGTCTCTCTTATGTCCTCTATTTTAAAATAATCCCAATTACTTCATATACACCCAAGGGGAGAGTTGTTAGGGATAGAAGCAGAATTACCCATATTGTCAAAGATTTATATGTGTGTGTATATATATATATATGTGTGTATATAGCTGGCATTTTGCAAGGTTTGGTTTTTTTTCTGTAAAACAAAGCACACTTTAAAGTTTCTGTCACCAATAAGACAAAATCCCTCTTAATTAAACAGTATAAGCAGTCTACGTTTTTCTTGAAGCAAGGAGTCAGAAAAACATTTTCCTTTTGACTACACCCATTTAAAGACAAAAATCAATTTACTTATTTTACCCAAATATTAAGTACAAATGTAGGAAAAATCAACATACTTTAGTTAAGGCAAAATCCCAAAAGTGCCCCCCTGCATCACAGTAACTGCATAAGCAGACTGTCTTAGCTGGAGCATGAGAAGACAATTTTAAGCTCATATTCATGACAAAAACTTAGGGAGTCAACAGATTGGCCGCTAAAGTGTGTCAGGTCTGAATATGTGGTGTTTTAATGAAGGTAGCCCCTCTGGCTCTTACACCAGAGTCGGTTCCCTTCTACATGTGTCTCAGAAGGACCCCACAGTTGGCAAACTATGGGGGTACTTGAAATGCAGGAAACCAATTCCCTCATGTGCATTTCTCCAGATGAGCGACCTGTTCCATCTGACCCAGGAACCGGGGTGTGAGCCTAAAAAGATGGGCCCCATCTTTGGTGCTTTTAGGGACTTGGTACTTTAAGCACTCGGTTTCTAAGGGGTCATGGGTTTGGCCACAAAAGAAGAGGGACAGAGATGAAGAGACAAAAAAAATCTTCCTATAAGTCCCATAGCTAGTGGGTTTTTTTTTTTTTTCGGTACCGGGGATTGAACCCAGGGGCGTTCTACCTCCACGCTACACTCCCGGCCCTATTTTTTTATACTTTATTTTGAAACCGGGTCTCACGAAGTTGCGGAGGGCCTCACTAGGTAGAGAGAGAGAGAGAGACAGGAAGCAAGAGAGAGAGAGCTGAGGCTGGCCGCGAACCCGGATCCTCCGGTCTCTGCCTCCCAAAGTACTGGGATTACAAGCGTGCGCCACCACGCCCGGCTTAGTGGTTGGTTTTAACACTTACACTTAAGAGACAGCTAAGAAGCCCATAGGAGATTGTACAATAAAGAAATGGGAAGACGAGGAGGAAAAAAAGGGATCATTTAAGCTCCTGTGTGGCGCTTGAGTTCTGAGACTCTCGCCAGGCCTCTAAGGACAGCGTCAGCTGCTACCCTCTCACCATTTGAGCCACAGCCAGAGGGCAGACTGAGTTTATGCTTTTTTGGTCCATGAAAATACACACACATACCACAACACACACAAATAGAACATTCAAAAAAACAGGGATGAGAAAGACAAACATTTTAGTAGACTTATCTCTGCTGATGTCTGAGAAGCTCCACGTTGGGTGCCAAATTTAAATTTCATGGGAGAACACGTGATAATTCTGTGGGGTTCTGAGGAACTCCCAGGTTTGGGAATGGAGAACCACCTCAGGACTCTCGGCTTCCATGGTGAAAAGAATTTCAGCACATGCCGGTCAGAGACAGACAGAGGTTTATTTAAGGAAAAGTTGAGGATACACGTTCAAGGGAGAGTGCAGGCCACCTCAAGAGCATGAGAGGGCCCAGGGTCTTTGTGATCCTATTCTTATAGGAGATTTAGGTGGAGGGTGTCTAGGGGCACATGGCTGGGGTGGAGGTCTGTAGTTCCTTCTTATCCTGAGGTTCCCAGAATCGATGGGTGGTAGCTGGGTGGTGGCTGACCTTGTCCCTCCTGATGGATCCTTTGTTTAATAAGCATCTCAGGAGTTCTAGGTGGGGAGAGGGGCCATTGTGACTAAGGGTGTGGGCTCATTGAGGCTTCTGCCTAAGACAGAACATACCCTATAGGGTAGAGTTAGAGATTATGAATTTTCTAGATTTTAAAACTACTTTTCCTTCCCAATTCGTTCCCTTTCTGCCTAATATTCTTCTATACTACCTCATATCTACCCAATCAAACACAAAGGCAAACTTCCTTGTGGTCGCTCTCTAGTGGAGCAGAGACCCCGGGAAGATGCAACCACGCCGAAACCAGGACACGGGGGATGCAAAGGAGACCAGCTCCAAGCAAATGCATTATTACTATTAAGAGCAACAGACTTCTTTTATAGACAGAGTCCTGGGAACTTTGGACAGGAAGGCATTAGTCCAATCAAACCACCATGTATCTTTTTAAAACAAAGCTAAGAATTAAGACACTGAGCAGTCAAGTGCTTATCACTTTCTCAGGGAGCAAGAGCAAGAATGTCAGGAGACTCGGATTCTCCAAGGCCGTAGCCCCCCTCTATGCTCCGTTTCTCATCAGAACAGGCTGCACTCTTGCAGGAAGTGTGCTTCCTGCCAGGCTCAGTATGCCAAGCCTAGAGACATGCCACGTTCTCAGAACAGGTAACATAGATCAGGCAGCTCCGGTCACCTCAGATCACCCACACTTCCTGATTCTCATTTCTCATTCCTCTGCTAGAGTATGTGGTCCTTTGCTGCCTAACCATAGGAGGGGGCCGGGAGAGGCTTCAAGGAGCCCTGGGAATGAGTGTTTTGACCGAAGACCCCAATGAGTCTCACCTGCTGTGTTGCAACTCCAAGGACATATTCTTATTGCAAGCCCAGCTGCATTATAATCAAAATGACATGTCCTTGAAGGCCCCATCAGGACCAAAGAGATTAAACACCCTGAACTATCTTGTTACTATCAGACTGTCATCTTATACATCCTCCTTACCCACTCCTCACAGAAGTCTATTTAAGAGAAGCCATGAAACCCCCAAAGGGTCTCTCACCCTGAAGCTGACTCACATATCCCTTGGATGGGCATTTTTTCCCTAAGTAAACCTGTCTTTGTCTCATTCTTTTCCAACTCGTTGTCCACACCATGACAGTAGGCTTTGAAGGACCAGATAATTGCTCTCATTTTCTCATTTTAAGTGAGTGTCCAGCACATATTCAAGGGAGGGCATTAATCTCTATCTTGAAGGGCATAATTTCGAAGGCTTTGGGAACATGTTTTAAAACTACCACATACTACATGAAAGAAGTCTCAGTGATTTTTTTTTTTAGTAAAATTGTAGGGACTCATAATCTTAAGTGTCTTCCTTTTTAACCCTTAGCATCTGGGGCTAATCTCATGGAGAGGCAGGTCTTGCTATCATTTTCATAGGTTTTTCCTTTCCGCATTATCATAGGGATCTCTTTCCCCTCTATCTTGCATGGAGTCCTTGTTTCCACAATCCCATCATTCCCCTTTCTTTGCACTTTTTTCTGGAACAGTGTGCACTCTAGAAGCTTCCTGATGAAGAGTGAAATATCACCCAGCTCCCAGTTATTTTTCAGAAGTTTAATGTCATTTGATTTTTTATCCTTGGTGTGCTATGTGGTAAACTATAGGACTTTCTCCATAGTCTGTATTCTGTAATTGTACCACAAGGCATCTCAGCATGAGTCTGTCTTTCCACTGTGCTGACCACCTAATGGAACACTCAGTCTAGAAATTTATACCTTCCCATTTGGGGAAAACTTACAAAATTATTTAATTTCTTATCCTGTTTCTCCATTTTTCCTGTTTTCTCCTAGAATCTTAGTGTAGAATATTAGAACTCCTGGAGAAGTCCCAAGTTTCTTTTTCATCTCTAATCATTTACCTACTAAAAGATTCGTCCTTTATCTTCCTAACCTTCCATTGCACTTCTAATTTCTGCTCTTCTACTCTTTTGCTCATTTAACAAGAATTATCTTGTGTGTATGTGTGTTATTGGGGATCGAGTCCAACAGCATTCTACCTCCGAGCTTATATCCCCAGCCCTATTTTATTTTGAAACAGGTCTCACTAGGTTGCTGAAAGTCTAAGTTGCTAAGGCTGTCCTCAAACATGTGATCCTCCTGTCTTAGCCTCCCAAGTACTGGGATTATAGGCATGCGCCACCACACCCAGATGACTCCTTAAATGCTTTTAATACCGTTCTAACATGTCTCCTTTTATATCTTAAGTCATTAATCATAGGGTTTTGTGTGTGGCACTGGGGATTAAACCCATGTGCTTTGCCTCTGAGCTATACTCCCAGCCCTGGTTTGGTTTGAAACTGTCTCGCTAAGTTGCTGAGGCTGGCCTGGAACCTGAAATCCTCCAGAATCAGCCTCCCAAGTACTGGGATTATAGGCATATGCCATCACACCCAGAAATGATAGGTTTTTAATTTTTTTCCTTAAAAATGCACACTTTCTGTTAACTCTAACTTTTTTGTCTTGGCCTTTGTCTTTCATACATAAATCCCTGGAACTACATGGCTTTCCACTCATATTGAATAAAATATGAATCCTAGTATAACTTATAGATATGGGTTTCAACAAGGATAAACTGGAGAATATAAGTGAATCTCAATATGTCATTTTATTGAAGTGTCCTTAGGGCTATCAATTTACTCAAAGTGGCTCTTTCCTGCTTCCTGGAGAATACAGGACTAATGCTAGGATTCTGGAAGTCAGGCTGGGGAAGGCAGCCAGGGAAATATTCATTACATGTATTTTAGCTTAACTTTGGTTTTTCCCCCACTGTAGTGTCTTTACTTTCAACTATGCCTGGTATTCCACAATTCAGGAGACTTTTTGAAAAATTATATGTAGAGATTAAGACCCTCATCTTTGGGTAGGTGTTAGTCTCAAATGAAAGTGACTACTACATCTTTTGAAGACATGTCATTCTGCAGGTCTCTTTGCCCAGAAATTCCCAAGTCTTGCTCAAATACATCCTATCCCCTGCTTACTGAAATGCCCCCCAATGTCTTGCCTAAGATGTACATGACAAGCCCCTTGATTATTGCATCCCTCTGCTTACAGAAAATTCCCATTGTCCTGCTTAACCCAGCTCTAACAACCCAACTAACTCCCCTTAACCGACCCCCCAGCCATGGCTAAACACTGTCCCCCGCCCCGACTCGTGGAATCTCCCCTTAAACAACCTATATAAGCTTCTAGTCTGTAAGTGGACACGGGCTACAACCTTTCCTGGAGACACCCCCCACACACACACACACTTTGCAGACTTTATCCCAATAAAGTCTGTACTGACATTGAACCATCTCCCATCTCCTTCCTTCCCAAACCTTTCAGTAGGGTGTAGAGATAGCTACTTGGCTGGGTGGAATTGGGGACAAAGAACTGAGGGACAATTCTAAAAGCTGTTCATCAATCCTTTTCAACTAAGCCTCCAGCCCCTTTCCAGATGTGACCAGTGCTGCTTAGTCCCTGAGCATTTTACTGATTCAGTGGTACAAATTATATTGCTTATCTTTTTTCTATTTCAGTTTGAGTTTCAGGTTTCTCAGGCCTGTTAAGTCAATTTTTACCACCTGCTTTTCAACTTCTATTCTGCTTTTTCCTCCTCTCCTGTTTGCTGGTTGCTTTATGCCATCAAAAAAACTCTGCTTTTATTATGGCTGAATATGTACCTTCAAATCAACAATTTTAACCAGAATAACCAGAAGTGCCTCTTGATCGCTTGGTAAATATTGGCAATGAAAGACACTCTTTTTTTTTTTTTTTTTTTTTTTTTTTTTTTTTTTTTTTTTTTTTTTTTTTTTTTTTTTTTTTTTTTTTTTTTTTTTTTTTTTTTTTTTTTTTTTTTTTTTTGCGGTACGGGAATTGAACCCGGGGCGTTCTACCTCCGCGCTACACCTCCGGCCCTATTTTTTATACTTTATTTTGAAACCGGGTCTCACGAAGTTGCGGAGGGCCTCACTAGGTAGAGAGAGAGGGAGAGAGAGAGAGAGCTGAGGCTGGCCGCGAACCCGGATCCTCCGGTCTCCGCCTCCCAAAGTACTGGGATTACAAGCGTGCACCACCATGCCCAGCTGAAAGACACTCTTAATAGGTGGAAGTTGTAAGATCTCATATTGGAGTGGGAATACAGATCCAGAATTAAGATTTATATTTTAAGAAAACAAAACTTAATAAAAGAATAATAGAATAAAAAAAGAATAAACTTAATAAAAGAATAAGCTTCCCCATACATCTGCAAGAAGAACTAGGCAGCTTCTAGCTGGGATAAATGTGCTTGCTTATGAGCCTGGAAAGGTTGTGGAATTCTGTTGGTATGAACAGTGGCAAGCAGATTTTAAAAATGACTTCATTAAAGTTAGTCCACTCAGATTGCATATTAATTGAACAGGAATCATCTCATCAAGAAATCCTGAGCAGAGCTGAAAGCCCAGAAGGGGGGGTTAGAATTGTTTTGATTTTTAAGAGGAAAAACATCTGGTTTTGATTTTGTGCACTTCTCCCTCTGTGCTTTTAAGAATCTTTAAAGATGCCTAGACACATGATCCAGTTTCTGTGACTAAGCAGGGCTTAGAGAATCCCCTATGTGTTCATCCACTTGTTTTGCCATTGGAACAGGTTGCCCCAACTATACCATGTCTCATATTTTTCTTTATTTAAACTTCTACTAAAACAAATACCTCAATCAAAAATGGGTTTTGATTTTTGAAACAGACACTTCTCAAAAGTACAAATGGCTAATATATGAAAATGTTCAACATTAGCAATTAAGGAAATGCAAATCAAAACTACAGACTCCATCTAACTCAAGTTAGAATGGCAATCATCAAGAATACAAACAATAAATTATGGCAAGAATGTGGGGAAATAGGAGCCCTTACACACTGAGATTGCAAACTAGTACAGCTGCTATGGAGATGGGTGTGGGGGTTTCTCAGACTTGGGAACAGAACCACCATATGATCCAGATCTGCCACTCCTGGTTGTCTTTCCAAAGGAATTAAAGTCAGAATATTAGTGATACATGCATATCTATGACTGTAGCAGCACAATACACAACAGCTAAACTGTGGAACCAGCCTAGGTGTCCATCAGTAGATGACTGGATTACAAAACTGGTATATACACACGACAGAATTTTTAGTCAACCATAAAGAACAAAATTATGTGTCATTTGCAGGAAAATGGATGGAACTTGAATATTATGCTAAATCAGATGATCCAGTCTCAAAGTGAAGAGTTGTATGTTTCTCATGTGGAAGTTAGATAGAAATTGGGAAACAAGAGAACTCAGACGAGCAGAGACCCCAATGGGAGGGTTCAGGAGAGGGGGAGGGGGAAATAGAGACATAAAAAAGGTAAGTTTAAGTAATGCTATGTATATGAAATTACCAATGCTGATCTCAATAACATAGGGAATGGGAGGGATGCAGGTGGGATCCAGAGAAATGTACCAAGTATTAGTGCATGTATTTAAAGAGAAACTGCTACTTTATTAGACTACATGACTCTTAATATCGTAAACCAAAGAGTTAGTGACCATCTGCCTCTGATTATCTGAAGAATGGGTCCCAAACTATGTTCCATGGAATATCAATAACACCTAAATTGGTGGGCACTCTATGAATAAACTCTTAAACTTTATTTACTATAAGACTATTTGTATACTATAATCAGTAAGAAATAGTTATATACAAGACTAACAAACTTAAATCATCTCATCTATGAACATACCATTTTCAAGTATAGGATTGATGTTTTTGCCCAAATGCAGTATGTGGTTGCTGATTATCTGTGGTTATGTACTTTGCATCTTAACACTTCAAGAAGTATTCATGATACTTTAAACTTTGTAAACTTTAAGAATTTTCTCACTAAGCTTGTTGCTATCTTGTGGGTGTCATGGAATTAAGTCTTCAGAAGGCATGATATGCTGGGGAAAATATGCTAAGAAAAGGAAAACATACAGCTTTACTATGATACAAAGAGGTATATGACCAAGTGCTTCAGGAAGCGAGAGGTGACATTGAGAGTACAGAGAAGGATGTTGCTGTGCATTGAGGTAGCTGGTAACACACTGAGGAGGAAGTGTTGTTTGAAATAGGGCTCAAACACGATGGAAAATAATCCTCCATTTGTTTCTCATGCTCTCACAGGTCTGCTAGTATGCCAAGAATTCAAGTCTCTGACTAGTCTATCCAGAGCATATTTCTCAGGGTTGTTTGTGGCATAGCAACCTTGTGATGAGGCAAGATCTTCTTGGACAAACAGGCTTAATTTCTACTTGCTATAAAATGGTGGTGCCCCAAGCCCAGTGTTCTCTCCAATAATGCAGAGATTAAGATACATAATTACCCATCTTGCCCCTGTGCGCTGTCCCTTATGATGGTTTGGATACGGAATGTTCCCCAGAAAAGCTTGTGTTAGGCCCTGAAGCCAGGTTTGGAGGTGGGTCACTAGGGTGTGGCATTGGGGATAGTATCTGTCCCTGGCACCCCTTCTCTCTCCATCTTTGCTTCCTGTCTACCATGAGGGTAAGTGGTTTTTCCTCCACCATGTCCTGCTGCTCAGCCATTTCGGCCTTGGAGCTGGTCAGTCATGGACTGACCGGAAACCATGAGCCCCAAATAAACCTTTAAGTTGTGCTTGTCAGCAATTCTGATCACAGTGATGAAAGCTAACTAAAACATCCCGTAGAACTGAGAAGCAGGGGAACCAATGCAAACATGATTCTCATGCTATTTGCTTTTCTATGATTAATATATCTTTTGTCACTGTCCCAGAAATTTTCTCTTCAAGCTAACATGATACAGTAACAGACTATTAGCTTGTGGCTAGGGTAGAATCAAATTCCAGACCTTGCATTAATATGCTAGAAAGAGAAGGAAAACATACAGCTTTACTATGATCCAATGAGGTATATGAGCACTTCAGGAAGTGAGAGGTGAAGTTTGAGTATAGGACGGATGTTCCTGTGCATTGAGGTAATACACTGAGGAGGAAGTGTGATTTGAAATAGGGCTCAAAGAATGGAAAATACATTGAAAAAAAGAGGTTCACTTTGCACTGGGCTTAAAGAGAATCAAATGAATGGAGAAATGTGACAGCCTGGTCTGTTTCATGCTGGTGGTGATGGGTGTAGATGAATGGACAGAGGACTGATTAAATCAGATTACATATTAGAAAATATCAATAAGAATAGGTAGAATGGGATGGAAGGGAGAAGGTAGGTTTTTAAAGTCCTTGAATGATAGGCAAAGGGATTTAGGTCTCTTTACTAAGCTAAGATCCACATTAAACACTGGGCATAAATTGGAACAAAATTAGATGCAGTCTTTTTACTTACATAAAAATTTTAGTCTCTAAATTTAAGAAAGGAATTCAGGCCCTATAAGAAGCCATACTCTCAGGATTTAAATAAGAAACCACTAGAGCCAAATTGAAACCTGTGCCAATTGACAAGCAACTCCTTTGTTTTCATGACTGACTCTAGCTAATCATTCGACCATAGCCACCTCTTGTGAGTCAGCCACTGATAGTCTCACACTTCTGAAAGTCAGCTAATTGGTAAGAGCCGCCTCCCTCCAGTAGTTGCACTTCATGCTTAAAATTCTGCCAATTATCATGTCCCACCTCTACAAATCCATAAATTTCCTAAAATCTACCACTTCCCAGAACTCTATATAAAACCAGATTTCTCTTTTTAAGGAAACTTTTGCCCCACAAGTCCAATTTTATTTTGCCTTAACTAGCAACAAATTCAGTCTCTTGCTTCAGGAACTGAGTAGTAGTCTTTAACGCATGGAGCACAAAGTCTAGATTTGATGGGACAAGCAATAAGGATCCCTCAGTCATGGTGGTAGAACCAATGTATTATGAAGAGATCCCGTGATTACAGCAAGTAGAGCTTAGACTGCAGCCAGGTAAACCAGATAAAACACCATCACAGTAACCCAGGATCCGAGGAGACGAGTCTGTAAAACTTGAACTGCATCTCAGCGCCTTCCGGTGATGCCATGTATTCAGCCACAGCGTTCAACATCACTGAATAGACAAAATTAGTGACTAAGAAGCAAGTTGCTGAGAAAAGGAGACAAGGATAGGGGCCCACTGAGAGCTGTATATGTGGGGAAGGGTCCGTTCTCATCCACAATGAGTATCAAACTAACAATGTGTGTGGATGTTGGGTTCGTTGATAGGTGCTGTTAAATCCATGAGAACAGGTCATTAGAACTCTGAACATTTTGAGAAGAGTTCCTGAGTTATTTTTCCATAGCATCATTGATTTTAATTAAATAGATTCTTAAATTGCCATTGTCTTACAATTGCTACACATAATGAAACATTAAGAGATATAACTACCACCACATAGAGAATGAATTCAAGTAAAGTACATTCCTGAGGGATGGGCTCTTCTGGAGAAACCCTGAAATGGCCCCTCAGGAGATCTTTCAGGTGTGATACTACTACCACATTCTAGAAAAGCACTGCTTGCTAGGAACACGACAGAGGGACCCTCACTGAGAAGTGTGGGCAGCCAGGAAGTCAAGGCGACTTTCTGTAGGTTTGAGTTTTCAGCTTCGATACCTGGCATCTACCTCACTCTTGATCATTAGCTAAAACATTTCCTCAAAGTTTGAATATTCCTGTCAGTTTTTCTCTTCTCAATGTACTTTGCTTTTACTTTCATTACAGTATTATACCTCTTTTGACTAATTATTTGCCTACTGCTATAGTCTGAATGTCCCTTTCAAAACTCAAGGTGAAATTTGTCATTCTGGTGGTATTTAGAGGTGGGACCTTTAAGAGGTGACTAGGCAGAGACTTCATGAATGGGTTAGTGTTATCTGGGAGTGGGTTCCTAATAAAAAGGATGAGTTAGGCCCAGTTTCCGGTCTCATGCTTGCTCACTTCCACTTCAGACATGGTGTGGCCCAGCACAAAAGCCCTCACCAGATGTCAGTGCCTTGCTCTTGGTCTTCCAAGTCTCCAAAACCATGAGCCAAATAAACCTCTATGGTTCATAAATTACTCAGCTTCAGGTATTGTTATAGCAGCAGAAAATGGATTAAGATGCCTAGCCATATCTCAAGAGTAGAGATTGCATCTTATTTCCTGTATATTGAGGATATTCTAGATAGTATCATTTAACACTCACAATCATCAGAGTAATATGATTACTCCACATTTTATAGATGCTGCAATTGAGACTTGAAGAGGTGTTTAAAGTCTCATTCTTAGTAGAGGCTGGACCATGCATGCAGTGCTATGTCCCTCCAGTAACTGGGCTTTTAATCATGGGATAATAAACTCCAATATTCTCAGTGTTTGGACCTCTCAAATGACTGAAAATAAATGGATTAAGAAGTGAATGGTAAATATGGGGACACCAAAATGGAGACCAAAACTAGGCAAGGAGAATCACTGAAAAGTGAGTTTCAGAGTTTTAAAAAGACTGGTTACTGAAAATACGAGTACAGTTCACCATTATCAATTCTTGTGTGTGTGGTACTAGAGATAGAAACCCGAGGGCATTTTACCTCTGAGTTACACCTTCATCCCTATTTTGAAACAGGGTCTCACCAAGTTGCTGAATGCCTCACTAAATTGAGGCTGGCCTCAGACCTGCGATCCTCCTGTCTCGGCCTTCCAAGTACTGGGATTACAGGCATGCACCACCATACCCAGCTTTTTAAAAACTTTCCCCCCTATATTGGGGCTTGAACCCAGGGAATTTTGCCTCTGAGCTGTACCCCCAGCTTTTATGTTTTTTAAAACGGTCTCACTAGGTTTCTGAGGCTAGCCTCCAACCTGCAATCCTCCTGTCTCAGCCTCCCAAGTATTGGGATTTTAAGTATGCGCCACTGCACCTGGCTCATTATCATTGTATCAAACTAGGTTTCTTATAACACTGTCCTAGCAAAACAAACTACAAAAAATGTACTAAGGATACCATGTACTAAGGACTCCCCAAACATGAATACCTGGGCGGACTTCCCACAGGATTTCCCATACACAATAACACATTCTATTAGGTCTTAGACATTATATCCCTCATTCCAGGACTGTGATCACCATAGTCTAAAAGGCTATATCACTTCTTCCTTTGCTAATCGGCATGTTCTTTTGATTTTCCCAGTGTCAAATGATCTGGCCTGACTCAAATCATCAGGTGGTCAGCGTTGTAGGGAATTTGTGAGGTGGCTATTCATTTCAGAGTGAAAGTTCAAGTCCAAGGCCTCACGTGATCTCCCACCCCCTCACCTCTCTGACTTTGTGGGCTACTTTGTCTCCTAATTCACTTTCCAATAAGGGCAGCAGCCTAAAGATCACTTTCATGAGGGCAATAGCTCTCCTACACCCATCATTTCTAAAGTTTCTTAGAGTGTTCTCCTTTTTCATAGAATTCTCTTTACATCTCCAATTATTTGCAATGCTATTCTTTACTATGTCTCTCTCCATCTAGATGGTACGCTTCACAAGGACAAGGCCTTTGCTATTGGTTCATGGAAGTATACCAAATACCAAGGACATGTCCAGAACACAGAAGGCACTCAATATTTAAGTGAATAAAATATGAAAAAGACCTAACACAAATATAAAAGTAGACCAAAGGCTTAAATAGGCATTTTGTAAAAAGGGGATATCCAAATGATTAGTACACATATGAAAAGATGTACAAAGCCTTTAATGATTAGGAAAATGCCAATTAAAACCCCAGTGAGAGGTATTACTATATAATCACCAGTTCACAAACAATTACAAATAACAAATTTGCAGAAATAGAGGGAACTCTCATAGTAGTACAAATTGACAACCATTATGGCAAATGTTTGACATGATCTAGCAGACTAGAACAGGTGCATACCTTCTACCATCTATTCCTTGAACAAACTGAAAACAGGTGCACATGTATACAAAAACACAGGTCCATGTGTGTTCACGACAGCATTGCTCATAAGAGCAAGAAGCCAAAAATAAACATCCATCAGTAGTTAATTGGATGACGAGGTTGTCATAGTCACACAATGAAATAGCACACAGGAATCAATAAGTTGTCCTGGATATAATATGGATGAAGCTCACAAATGTATTAGAGGATCTCATTCTCAAAGATCAAAAACATGGAAGACCAAACAATAGTCTGCTTAACGAGTAGTAAATTTATCCAGTTTGGTAATGCATATACAGGTTCTACAATTGTAAATAAGAGTAATGAAATGATTACCTTCCACTTAAGTGAGAAGAGTTGATTCTAGAAATGTATCTTTCCCTTCTGTAGTGGTTGAATAAATATCTACCTTGTAATCTTTTAAGTTGTACATAAATGCTCCACATACCCTTCTGTCTTTATCTGACAATATTTGAAATGACAAACTGCCTGACTTTTCATTGGAACTTTGTGTGTGTGTATGTGGTACTAGGGATTGAACCCAGGGGCATTCTACCTCTGAGCTACACCCCAAGCCCTATTTTATTTTCTATTTTGAAACAGGGTCTCACTAAGTTGCTGAGGTTGTCCATGAACCTGCAATCCTCCTGTCTCAGCCTCCCCCAAGTACTGGGATTATAAGCACATACCACCATGCCTGACTCATTGGAACTTCTTAATGTTCTGGTCCTTGTGGCAAAAAATATTGACAGGATAGATACATATTTTATTCCAGTCTTTCTCATTGAATAAAACTAACAATTCCATTGTCTCTACATTGTAATTTCAAGAGATTTCATTGGTAGACAATGAGGAGGAAGAGAAAACTAGGTCAAATTAGATTTCAGGACAGGCTAGAGTTTGGCATACAGTAGGCAATACAAGCAGCATGTGGGAGTTTGCTTCTGACAATGGTTGACAAAACAGGCAGTGGTTGCTGCTACTGGGGCTGACTCAGGATTACTCCCCCTTCTGTTTTAGGGAATGTTAAATACTATAGGCCACCTGGCCGATACCATGCAGGATATTGTTCAAAGATGTTTTTCAGCCAGAGACATTTGAGTATATGGTTAACTCTACTTCTCAATGCTTCCCTTGGGAATTGCATCTTTAATTAGTTCATAGAACATTTTATTTCTGGCCATGGCTTTAGATGGAACAGAGACCATGCATTTTGTATACCCTGTAAAATTGTCTTGTCAGTGCTCATACAATGTAGAATCATCTGATAGCAATGTTTTCCAGTAAATATTAATAACAGCCACTGGGTATAAATCTCAAGACTAAGGTTTAAGGACAGTAGATAGCTGGGAGTGATTCTTTCCTGGGGGGTGTAGTTCTGGGTATTGAACCCAGGGGTGTTCTACCTCTTAGCTACACCCAAGTCCTACTTTATTTTGAAACAAGGTCTCACTAAGTTGCTGAGGCTGGCCTCAAACCTGTGATCCTCCCATCGTAGTCTCCCAAGTACTGGAATTATAGGCCTGTGCCACCACAGCCAGCATAGGGGTGATTCTGAAGAATTATTTGGAGAGCCAGCAAATACACAGTAAGTGTAGAAATGCTTGAGCCTATGGTGTAGCCTGTTTAAGGCCAGGTCCAGAAGACTGGTGTGTCATGCGAAAGAACGCTGACCAGGTTCCCAGTGTGAAATAACCCTACTGTGTCTTGGTTGCGCTATATTTATTCAAAGTGGCCTTAGCTACCAGCAGTTGCCCAATTTCAAAATGAGATTTGAAATATTAGGGGGTCACTAAGAATGTCATCTTTTGCTCATGAAGGTATGTGGGCAAGGAGAGGAAAACTCTGACCCAGTAATAAAAACAACATTGTAGACACATTGAGCTATATGATTTAGTGAGGATGAGCTCCCTGGACTAGTAATGATTTTTTTTTTTTTTGGTAGTGGATAGAATGCCCCTGGATTCAATCTCCAAGCTACACCCTGGCCCTATATATTTATGGTGTGGTACTGGAGATTGAACCCAGGGGCATTCTACCTGAGTTACACCCCCAGACCGTTTGTTTTGGAACCAGGATCTCGTTAAGTTGCTGAAGTTCTCCCCAAGTTGCTGAGGCTGGCTTCAAACCTGCAATCCTCCTGTCTCAGCCTCCCAAGTACTGAGATTACAAGCATGCACCACCATGCCCAGCTTTACTTTTTATTTTGAAACAGGATCTTGCTGAATTGCTGAGGCTGGCCTCAAACCTGCAATCCTCCTGTACCAGTCTCTCAAGTTCTGGGATTACAGGCATGCACCACCACACCTGGCATCTAATTTCTGATTCCTCACTCCTAAATGTGTTTCATAAGTATCCCACAAACTCATGAAAATTAGGTCACAGGTGCAAAACAACTTTGTCTATAAATCTCTATGCCTAATTAAGGTCCTTTTTAACCCTTTATAATCATTACCCAAAAATAAAGGGTGCAGGAGGCTTAGTCTCTGTATCAATCTCACATTCCAGGAATGATCATGTTTGGCAATTTGGTGCTTATCTTTATATACCCAGTAAGAGAAAGTGTATGTGACAAGAAAAAAAGGGATCATGTCCTAACCACTAGAATACTGTGCAGTAATCTGTGTGTGTGTGTTGGAGTACTGGGGATTGTAACCAGGAGAATTCTACCTCTGAGCCACATCCCCAGCCCTATTTTCTTTTCTTTTTTTCTTGTACTGGGGATTGACACCAGAGACATCCTACCTCTGAGCTACACCCCCAGCTCTATTTTATTTTGAAATGGGGCTTCACTAAGTTGCTGAGGCTGGGCTCGAACCTGTGTTCCTCCCATCTCAGCCTCCCAAGTACTGGGATTACAGGTGTGCACCACTACACCCAGCTATGCAGTAACTTTTTAATGAGGTAAATTGTTATATACTGATGTAGAACAATGACATTTTATGTGAAATTATAATCTATAGTACAAAAATTTTGCAGAACATGGTCTATGGCTACCTTGGGGAAGTGTATACTGCAAAGATGTGAGGTAACTTTGCTTTTTATCTTTTCTACCATCCCAAGCACATATATCATAATTACTAAAGACTACAAGAAAAGGTAAGGTATAAACCAACAAAATGGAGACAATATTATACTACTGAAGATACAAATATAAATGGTAGGGCAGAATACACTAAGACATTGAAAGCGAAGGGAGCACAGATGACAGTAGGTGTGGTGTGACTTTCAAAAACACTCTTCTAGGGAATGGAAAAAGACTGATCATGCAGTTTCTACTGCCAACTGCTTTGTTAAACTCAACCCTCACAAACAGGATATTCAGCCCTGCTGACTAGCCCCTTTTAACGGCCCTGTGTGAGAAAGGGCAAATAGAAACTGGCACCAGGGCCTGCCGAGAGGAAGAACTAAATATGTGGTTTTACAGTTTAAGGTTTTCACATCCCATTTTTTAAAATGCAGAAAAGTCATAAATTTCAGGGATGGACTAGAATGACAAGCTAATGAAAGACAGGTGTCCCTGAAGAGTCCCGGGATTATTGGGTAACAGAATTTGACTTGTAGATCTCATTGCTCTCACCAAATCCTGACATCCCTTCTGTCGACACATCCTGTCATGTCCATGTACAAAATCCACATTTTCTGTTTTGATCATCACCCAGTTGCAATTCTCTCCCACCTATTTACACTGCAGTGGCATACTTGTCTCTAACTCCATCGTAGCTCTTCCTTTTTTCCCTGCCATTCCTTTTTCCTAAAAACTTCCTAAAATTATGAAAACTAAAATCTTAGCATGGATTCAGGACGCTGCACTATTCATCCCCTCCTTATTCTTCCACCTGCCTTTAAAACTTCAGCTGTGTATAAGATCTCTCACCTCAGAGCCTTACACATGCTGTTCCTTCTGACACAAGCTCTGCTCCTCTGCTCCACAGACCTTTCTCCCAGCTTTCCCCAGCCGCCTCCTTCCCTACCCCAAATCAAATCACAATGCCTATTTCTAATTATTTGTATGGCATGGGTTTTGTTTGCCTTCCCTATCTTGAAGTTGTGACTAAATGGGGAATTCATAATATTCCCTACTCTTGTGCTTTTTTTTTTTTTTGGTAATGGGGATGGAACCCAGGGGTACTCTCTCAGAGCTATACCCCCACCCCTGTTTTATTTTTGAAACGGGGTCTCAGCAGGCTGAGTCTCACTACTTGTTGAGGCCATCCTTGAACCTGTAATCCTGTCCCAGCCTCCCAAGTACTGGGTTTACAGGTATGCGCCACACACCCGGCTCTGTTGTGCATATTCTAAATTTACCAAAATATTTAAAATGTTTCCCCTGATCTGACGGAACTAAAATCAGCCACTGCCTATAATAACTTTGAGTCTTGCACTTTAAATGCTTCCCTGTCCATGAATTTTCACAAAGAAACTATATTGGAAATATAAAATGCCGTAATATTTGAACGAGCACAGTAGGCTCAGCTAGAAGTCCCCATACTGTCCCTCCTGGCGTATGCAGGCTAGAATGCCAGAACTTTTATGTTGCTAATAAGCTACTGTTGGCAAGAAAGTGAAATTGAAACTAACATCAGATAACAAAGGTCTAAGAGCTCAGTTATTTCACTGTTTCCTACTAAAGTCTTATTTGAAAACGATCCTGGAATAGAAAAGACTTCTAATCCGTTTTACATTTGGATGAATCGTTTTTCCTTAGCTCTTTAGCAATTAATAGAATAAGCTGTATTTTAGACCTTAAACCCCCACAGTTTAGAAAGGGCAAAAAGCAGTCACAAACAATACCAATGTTTACTTTTTATTTTTTTATTTTTATTTTTTATTTTTTTTTTGCGGTACCGGGGATTGAACCCAGGTTGAACCTTTGAACTACACCCCCAGCCCTATTTTGAAACAGGGTCTCATTAAGTTGCAGAAGGCCTCACTAAGTAGCTGAGGCTGACCGCAAACCCCAATCCTCCGGTCTCAGCCTCCCAAGTACTGGGATTACAAGTGAGCACCCCCACGCCCAGCTCAATGTTTACTTTTTAAATGAAACAATAATTCAAAAGAACTTTTCTCCTTATCAATCTATAAGGTCATAACTCAGGAATGTTTGCAGCAGAATCTACAAAGCCAAGAATAGGAATCACTGCTCCTTCAGAAGACCTGATACTGTCGCTCTTCTCTTTTTTGTTAACATATTTGTGCAACATGCTGTAGTACTGGCTCTTCGGATTGAAAGTGTACAGTGAGGATATTTGCTGCCAGTCTTTCATGCTTGGGGTGTTGTATTCCTTTGGATGGGAGGACTCAAAGAAACATCTAATATTCTCTTTTGCCAATTCAGTTGCATGCTCCTCGGCTTGACTTTTAAGGATCTGCTGCTCCTTCTCCAAGTAGATTTTCCAGAATTTCAGCTGCAGAAAACTAACTGGTGACATGCATCGGGTGACAGATGTAAAAACCAGAAGGAAGATGATAACAAGAGCTATCAGAATCCAGCCCAGCACCTGAAGAAAACACAAGATAGCAATTTAGTCCCTTAAAAGACCTCAGCATCCTTAAAGCTCAAACTACTCACCCATGAAGATAATGAACAAGCAACAATTTTAAGTCTTGACTCCTTTAGAATGAGAAGTGGCAGAAACTTCCCCAAGTCCCCAGTAAAACCACTAACTTCAGAAGTTGGCCATAGTCCAAGTCAAGGGTTCAGGGAAGAGCCGGGATGTCACTCCCTTAGAACGCAAAACATATGGCCTTTCCACAAATCTATTAATTCTAAAGAATCTCTGATCTTCATAAGCCCAGAAGCAGCGTGGGTGGTGGCTTTTGGGCCGGGCAGACCCATTTGTTAACAGTTCTGCTTTCTCCTGGCGTGACAACTTTATGGATTCTGGGCATTCTCTATAGAGTGGAGATAATCACAACCCCTAGGGCTGTAAGAGCAATGTAGGAGGTGAAGTGCCCAGCAAAGCACCTGCCAGAGTAGACTGCCCGCTCACTTGCCGTGCCAGGTACACAGGGGTGCTTTTCTCCTTTTCATTAGTTTTATTTGAATATTCGCTCATCAGAAACAGGTGCCATTCCAGTTTCTCTTAGGGTACTGCCCATCTGGAGAAAAGTCACCGAGTTCTCCCTTGCGAGGTTGCCCTGCAGAAGCTGGCCTCCATTCCTCCCCACCGCGTGCCCGCCAGCGCCGGACCTGGGACTGCGCCTTGAGCTCCTTCAGGAGGTCCTTCACGTCGGATGGGAGGGTATTGCTGCAGGGAACCTGCGGCAGCTGCGTGGCGCAGGCGGTGTCGCGGTTCCGGCACAGGTGCTTCGCCAGGAAGGTGCTCCCGCTGGCCGCGCACTCGTAGAAGGAGCCCCCGAGCAGCGCCACGGCCACCCAGGTGAGGGGCGCGAGCGCCGCGGCCGCGCTGATCTGCGCGCACACCAGGGCGCCACGCAGCCCCGAGCCCCGGCACCGGGCGCCGGGTGCGCAGCAGCCGGTCAGCAAGCGCCAAGTGCGCGCGCTCAGCACGTAGCCCAGGAGGAAGAGCGCGAGCGCCGGCACCAGCAGGAACACCAAGCCATAGGGCAGGTTCCAGGCGGCGCTGCAGGGACACTGGAACACCACGGTGGAGAAGACGCGCTCCCCGCCCGCCGTCAGCAGGGTCACCAGGCCGTAGCCCAGCGCGCTGTGGTGCTTCAGGTGCAGGTCCAGCACTGCCTTAAACTTGTCCATGGCTTCTTCTATCCCGGGGAGCCGTGGACAGGCCCAGAAGTTTCTGCCTCTTTGCTGCCCTCCTTGTCAAATGGATTGGGTGGACCTGAGGCTGGGGCTTTCCATTCTACTGAGAAGCAGTTTTGGAAAAAGGAAGTGGGCTTATCCGGTCTAATAAGGTTTCACTTTCTCATTTCAATCAAACCAGCTCTGGTTGACAAAGCGACCCAGGCAAACACCCTTGCTACCCTTGACCTCCCCATACCCAGCCCTTTTCAAAGTCCAGAGGCGCTGAGTACCTTTGTCCCTCATTCAAAAGCCCTGTTCTGTTGCTGTCTTTGTATTCGCTAACCTGAAAACAAACGGGGGCACTTGCCTTGCCCTTCCTGATTCAACACAGCCCCTTGAGCAAAAAGGGGAAAACACCAGATTTTTGTCTCTTACAGTCATTCCAGTTCCTAAGCCAA
Source organism: Glis glis (assembly GCA_004027185.1). Classification (NCBI taxonomy): domain Eukaryota; kingdom Metazoa; phylum Chordata; class Mammalia; order Rodentia; family Gliridae; genus Glis; species Glis glis. The sequence goes on from PVJS01004100.1 coordinate 31,987, forward strand.
CTCCCAATTCAAAAAATGAGGGTCATTTACGGGAAATACTTAAAGACAGTTTTAGTTTTTAAGCTAAATCCCATCAAAGCCTAGAAAGATGTCAAATTCTAGTATTTCCATGATGCCGTCCCCCTCCTGAACAGAATCAACTGCTTAGTTCATGTAGACGGTTCTCTTGCTCCTCCCACAAGACTAGACTGAATATATTGTGTTGATTTACTCATCGATGCAATCAGGTTTTTTTTCAGGTGTGCCTTGATAATACCTGCAAGAGGGTCAAATTGTTACTGCAACCACACTGTATTGATCAGCACAGGGCAGGGGACAGAGTTTAAATGGTTGGTCAAAGACGACTACTAGTTCAACCAAAAACTTTCAAACCGCAGCTACGTATAACATGTTTCCTGTCTTCTGTTTTCTCAAGACAGCTTTGCTCCGACACAAACTGCAAGCTCTTCTGTGACAATGAGCCTTACCCCTTGGCTCCAGTGCAAGGTGAGGCATACTTGAAAACCTGGGCCATGAAGGCAGGTGCATTGTCTAGCTTTGTGTTGAACAGATTAGCCCCTCCGACCCAGTATCCTCATTTGTCAAAGAAGGATAATAGTGTCCACTTCTCAAGATCATGGAGATGAATAAATTGAGGAGTGTACATAAAGTGTCTTCATATAGGGCATGACAGTATATGAACACTCAATGTGAGGGATTACCTCTTACATTGCACCTTTAGGAGTCGACGACAAATAACTACATTGCATATAACTTAAGAATCCAAACGAATGCAGTTTCAGACCCAGAATTGCATTCCATTACTCAATGGCTTTCTACTACTTTAAGAATCGGTGTGCCCCTTAGTTGCCTGCCTAACCACAGGAAGATGTCTGGGTATGGAGTCTGAATGGACAGTTCTCAATGAACTGAATGCTGCTGGCATCCATTCACTAAACATACTTTATTTAGGAAGAATGAGTAACCTATGGAACTAAGTGAATTGTTAGAGAAGGGCCGAGAAGCATACTATTCTTTTCTTACTCCCACTTGCCTTCTTCCTTTCACCACCACCACCAGTGCCTAGCATGGTACCTAGCTCAGAACCCACCTAGTAGTTTGATAAATGGCTCTTCTTTCTGTGTGTTTGGAGGCCAACTCCAGATCAGGGTCATCAATGTCTTGCAGGACAGTTGGAGTCATATTCTCTGAGATTAGTCCAGGTCCTGCCAGGCATCCTGTAAACTTGCAGCAAAGTGGTAAGTTATAGCAGAAATGATTCACCTCAAACATATCTCTAATCCTCCATCTTCAAAAACAAAACAAAACCTCCTTACCTCATGCCTTGGGTAACTCTTATTGCCGGACTCTTCAGCCCATCCCACTCCTTCAAGGTATTTTCTCTCATTCATACTTCTCATACTCTATCAAGAACAAATCTCACTGTATCCGCATCTGTTGTACAGATGGATTTATCAGTCTCCTCTAACTGAAACCTAACAAAAATGCACCTTTCTGGCCTCTTGAGTAAGACTTATTCTCCCACATTTTCAGACCAAGAGGATTGGGCATTTCCTGATTACCCTGTACAGCATCCAAACCAGAGCTTTACCATCATCCTCTAATAGTTCATCCTCCACTGAGGCTCAAGCAATTCAGCACCATCATCTCCTCCACCTCACTTCTACCATGTTTCTATTCTCTTCATTTATTAAGACTTTAATAAAAGTAACAAGCTACTTCTCTCTGGCTCCTGTTTAGTCAAGGATTTGGTTTTAGATATTTTTAGCTACAGAAACTTCTGTCAACTGCATACCCCAACTAAAATAATTCATTAGCCAGTTTATTAGTTGATCTGTTCATTCAACCATTAAACATTTAATAAGCACCTGGGACATGCCAGGTACCTATAAAAAGTGCCTGAAATTGCTATATACAAGGAACAAAACAAACATGTCCTGCTCTCCTGGGACATATAGTGTAGAGGATATAGAAAGTGGGGCAGGGAGAGTTCTAAAGATTATGTAGGGACTGCACATGGAGTGGTATGCTAGTGTCCTGAGGGAAGTCTCTGAGGAGATGGCATTAAATGGGAATGACAGGCTGGAATACAAATGAGCTTGTTCAGAAAGGCCAGGGTGATGGGAGGATTGAGAGTAAGAGGGGGTGGCATGTTATGAGGACAGAGCTGCAAGTGGAAGGTCAGGTTCTCAGGGGCTTCATAGACCAGAATATGCTGTCTGAAGCTCTGCCCCAGAAACCCATCACACAGTGAGCTGCATCCTGCATACTGTCCTGTCAGCCTGGGTTTCTAAATACCATCTTCAGGGTTGGCTAATATTTCTGTGCTCTCTCAATCAGATCTGCCAGATACCCATGATCCTTCTGTACTCTTACTAGTTTCTCTAACTGTTGAGGGTTCAGATTCTGTCTGCCAGCCTGAATTTTCTCCCAGCACCTGCCATTGATTCTGCCATGCTTCACACACACACACACACACACACACACACACACACACTCCCCCTCCTGATCAGTGAGTGATCCAGTTCTGGGTCTACTGAAAATTTCTCAGTCCTCCATACCTAACCATGCCTGAGCGGACATTACTCAGAAATTCAGCCCTCAGTGGAAATAAACTTACATACTAATGGTGTGAAAAGAATTCAAAACTTCTCTTGAGATTAAAAACTTCTGAAAATCTGGTTCTAACACCAATTTTCTTTAGCTTTAGAAATGAGTGGGAGATCCCTGTTAAGTACACTGGTAAACCAGTGGTTATGGGTCTTGTTTGGTTTCCTTTGTACTACTCTGTTTCTCAATGCTGTCATTAGCAGTGTCAGGAATGGGATTCAGAAACCACAAACCATTTCTTGGAAAAGGAATCAAGAGCAGCTCTTGCAAGGCAATACACAACACTGTATTTGAAAGTTCCTGGTAGCTGTCTGCCAGAGAACTAATTCTCAAACTTTATACTCTGTATCTCATGAGAACTCAGGCTACTGTGATATGACCATGCTTGGTCATGTGCTATGACACTCCTATCTTAATAAATACCTTCTGCATATTAAACATGCATATATTGCTCATGTTAATTGGAAATCTAGAACATGTTAAGTTTTTAACAGCTTTATTGAAAATAATCCATGTATAATTCACCCACTTAGAGTGTACAGTCTAGCTGAGCATGACACACACCTGTAATCCCAGTACTTGGGAGACTGAGACAGGATCACAGGTTCAATGTTCAATGTCATGACACTCAGCAACCTAGTGAGACCCTGTTTCAAAAAGTAGGGCTTGGAGGGGGGGCATAGATTGGAGGTAGAATGACCTTGGGTTCAATCCCCAGTACCACTAAATTATGCAACCCAATAATTTTTAGTACGTTCAATTCTTTGAACATATTGAGCCATCCCACATGCAGTCACCACAATCAATCTTAGAACATTTTCATTACGTTAATAAAAACTATGACAATTAGTAGTCATCCCCATTTCTCTTCCCTGACTCCCCATCCTTTCCCCCTCCTGGCCCCCAGCAGGCACTTATCTCGTTTATCTTTATATAGTTGCCTATTCAGGACAACTTTTTTTAAATTCCTAACTAATTATATCCTTTGGCCAACAGGTCTCCATCCCTCGTCCCCCTAAACCATCATTGCCTCTGATGACCGTTATTCTACTTTCAACTTCTGTGACAACACAATGAGCTCTTTCTTGTCTCAGCATCGTTTCCCACAAATCTTCCTCTGCGTGGGCGTCCTCTCTGCTAGTCTCTTCACACCCATTAAGTTTCTGCTTAAATATCACATTGTTACTGGAATCCAAGGTTCTGATGTTCACTGCTCAGCCAAAACTTGGAAGACAGAAATTGGAAGGAAACAGGTTTATTCAAAGCTGGCCTTGAGGAAAATAGACTTTTCTGTCTCATATCTCCATCTGTGGGGTTCAGGGTTATAAATAGCTTTCGAGAGGAAAGGAGGTACAGTGGGACAAAAGGAAGGAAACATACATATATAGATTTAGCTAGGTTGTGCTAGTTTGAGAATTATAATTCCAGCTTTGTACCCTTGCTGGCACCTGCCCCCCGGGCTTTGGGGTCAGTTTGTTGGTTGCCATTCTCTGCATGAGGAAACTGGGATGCAGAAAAACAGGTTGCCATGAAGTTGGGAAGCAAATAATTTGAGGGTTTTAATTTTAAAGGGCCCCCATTATACCATCCTCAGAGGCCACCTATGTTAGACAGGTTAGGCTACACTGAAGTAACAGCCCCCTGTCTTGGTGGCTTAATCTTCTTAGCCATGTATTTGTTTCCTTGTTACATGTGGCAGTTTTATAATATTTTACTGCTTATTACCTTTCCATCTCCAACTAGATTACAAATTCCTTGAAGGCAAGGATCATGCCTGACTTAACCCCCTTTTAGTTACACAGGTTCCAATGTGTATTAATGTATTTCTCACTTATAAAACATGCTCCAGGGCACTGGTCCTTTATGCTATTTGAATATTTAGCACCTCCATCTCAACCCAAGGCCGCCTCATACTCATCCTCTAGTCAAGGTTCTCCAAAATAACAGAACCAATAGAAATTGTATGTAATTATAAGAGAGGGGTTATTAGATTGGCTTACGTGACCAATGACCGAGTAGTCCCACAATGACACTGTCTGCAAGCTAGAGAGCCAGGGAAACCCATAGATCTTCAAGTCCAAAGAAGCTGGAAGCCTGAGAACAAGATATCAGCGATGTAGCCCCAATCTGAAGCCAAAGGCCCAGAAGCCCACTGGAGAGATGCTGGTGCAAGTCCATGATGTCCATGGGTGATAGCAAGAGCAAAACACACTAGCTGAAGGATGAGCATAAATGTCTGCCAGCTTCCCCCTTATATTCTTGGCTCAATCTGGGCCCCCAGTCTATTGGATGGTGCCACTGTGTTCAGGGCAGACCTTCCCCACTCAGTTTGCTGACTCAACATCTTCTCTGGAAACACCCTCATAGATATATCTAGAAGTATGCTTTACCTGCTGTCCTGCTGTCTAGGTATTCCTCATCCAGTCAACTGGACACAGGTGGAACTGGACACAGGTGAGCACAGGGCATCTCCAGCACATCTTCCATAACCAGTCTTTCTTCACAGTCCTTCTCCCACTCCTCCATCTTTTTAGCCACATGTTTCCTTATTACATGTGACAATCTTATCTCTCATTTTCCACTTACTATTCATCTCCCCAGCCAGATTCTGAGTTCCATGAGGGCAAGGATCATGCCCAACTTAATCCCCTTTTGGTTACACAGGTTCAATCATAGCTCTGAGGACATTGGAGGTGTTTAATAAGTATTTGTAGGAATAACAAGTGTGCTGACAAATGACTGAATGAAAATCAGACTTGGATTTTTCTTTTCCCTTACTGCAGTCTGCATTATGCCTGTTTCAGCTCAGAACTTGAGCCCTTCTGCAGCAGCCATGCCTGTCTAAGCATGCAACACAGCTCAGAACAAAAGGCATCTTGAATTGCCAACCTTGTGACACAGTAGACAGCCTGTCCAGAGAGGAGGAAGTCAGCCCTGGGGAAGGTTCTAGAGCAGCTGAAGAGCCACCTGGACACCCACTCCCTCCCAGTTTCATCAGAGTCACCGGGCCATGGAGGTGGTTGGCAGAGCCACAGGCATGGGCAGACCAGGGAAATCCTACGACTTCCTCCGGCCCTCCTCTCTGCCCTGCTCAGCTGTTTCTGTCTTGTTTGAGTAGCAGTTATCCCCCCAACTACCTCCCCCACTTCTCCACCATCTTCCCATTCCCACACACAACTGAACTACTTGAGGGGCATGTGTTTTGGCTTTAGCTATAGAAACAACCAAAGGGCAATAACTATTTTTCTATTTTTAAATTCCTTTAAGGTTTCACTTCCTCTCTTGAAATCAATGATCCAAGACTGAACAGGCTTTGTTCACAGCTAGATTTGGAGATTGACTAGATGTGACTCTACTTTGGCACACGGCCTCCTTTGGTAGTGCCAGGCACCTACAGCACTTACCTTATTAAACTAAGCCAAGTGACACTCATCTGGCTCTCCTCCTAACTGCATGACTGTTCATCCAAGTCTCCTTTCCATGTTCTCTTGCTCCCACCCAACCATTAATACTGTCAGAGTCCTTTCTACACACACTGCCTGAGTAATCTCCTCCTGGCTCCACCATTAACTAGACAGGTGAACTTGGGCAACAGAATTGACCTCTGTGCCTCAATTCTGTCTTCCATAAAATGAAAACAATATCTCCCTCATTGGGTTGTGAAGGCTTAATTTGATATATGCAGCATTCTTTCAATAGTGCCAGGTACATAGCAAATGTTCAAAGTGTTAATTTCTTATTCTCCTTTCCCCTCTCTTTGACAATTAATTGCACATTAACATTTCCACATCTCCAGCCCCTCCCTCTCCAAAGTTCCACATTGGTATTTCTAGGTGCAGTTGAAGACGCTCATAGACGTCTTCACTTATAGATCCAGCAGTCACCTCAAATGTGTTTCTTCAAAATTTTAAGGTTAAAGGTATTTTTTTTGGTACTGGGAATTGAACCCAGGGGAATTCTACCTCTAAGCTATACCCTCAGCTCTTATTTTATAACAGGTTCTTGCTAAGTTGCTGAAGTCGACCTCAAACCTGCGATTCTCCTGTCTCAGACTCCCAAGTACTGGGGTTACAGGCATGTGCCACCATGCTCAGATTAGTATTAATCTTTTAAGTTAGAAAACTTAGATGGTGGTAGAAGCCACTCCATTTTCTATGCAATTTGTGCCCCAGGCCCGCCCCTTGGTTTGGATCTCTCCTGTCCACACATGGACCAGGTCCTGTGACCTCACCCCACTGCTGTTGATGCCACACAGTCCTATCAAAAATTAACTTTCTAGCCGGGCATGGTGGCACACGCTTGTAATCCCAGTACTTTGGGAGGCGGAGACCGGAGGATCCAGGTTCGCGGCCAGCCTCAGCTCTCTCTCTCTCTCTCTCTCTCTCTACCTAGTGAAGCCCTCTGCAACTTCGTGAGACCCGGTTTCAAAAGAACGCCCCTGGGTTCAATCCCTGGTACCGCAAAACAAAAAAATTAACTTTCTGAAAAATGACAAGTCATTGCTGGTAGGAAGGCAAAATAATTCAGCCATTCTGAAAGACAGTTTGGCAGTTTCCTCCAAAACTAAAGTACTCTTACCTTGCCATCCAGGAATCCGCACTCTTTGGTGTCTACCCAAAGTGGTCAGAAACTCATATCTGCATAAGAAATTTCACATGGACATTTATAGTAGCTTTATAACTGCTGAAACCGGGAAGCAACCAAGTACTATACCATGGTATATTATTCAACTCTAAAAAAGAAATATGCTATCAAGTCATGAAAAGACACAAGGACACATAAATGTTACTAAGCGACAGAAGCCAATCTAAAGGCTACATACTGTATGATGTCAACCTTATGACATTCTGGAAAAGGCAAAACCATGGAGACAGTAAAATTCAGTGGTTGCCAAGGGTTAAATGGAGGGAGGAATAAGTAGACAATACACAGAAAAACTTAGGGTAATGAAACTATTCTGGATGATAGGGTCGGGGGGGTATAGCTCAGCAGTAGAATGTGTATTTAGCATGTGTGAACCTTGGGTTCAATGGAAGGGAGGGAGGGAGAAAGGAAGACTCTGGATCATGCTACAATGGCGGAAACATGCCATTATGTTAGCCAAAGCCCACATCAATATTATGTTCATCAAATAACAAGTGCACCTATCTGGTGGGGGATGCTGCTAATGGAGAAAAACATGTATGCAGGGCACGGGCAGTATTTGTGGGAGATCTCTGTACCTACCTCTGAATTTTTCTATGAATCTAAATCTGCTCTAAAATAGTCTTTTAAAAACATGAGTATCTTATAGATTGGTAGGTACATATGAACAGGATACAGAGTACAAAAGTTCATAGCACTATTGCTCATAATACCTGGCTTTAAAAACTGATAAAAAGGGGTGGTAATAAACATAAGAACTGGTAAAGAAATCAAAGAAGAAATACTCAACCTCGGAGAAGCTGTGAAATATTCAAACAAGAGAATGCAACACAGCAATGTAAAATGAATAAATATTGCTATAGCAACAATCAATCTCAAGGATAATCTTTGATTTTTACTGATCAACATTTTAAAGATTATTTGGCAGGATTTCATTTATAAGTGGTTTAGAAATACCTCAAACTATTTTCTGAGGATGTATAAGTGATTAAGAACCAGGAGAGTTATCTGTGAAATTATGATTTGAAAGGGGTAGGGGGCATTGGCAATATCATATTTATATACCACTGAATCACAGGTGCTTGCTTTATAATTATGCTTTATGTAACATATTTTAGTATTTTTCCTGACTATGGTTTATTTCTCAATCTGAGGCAAGAAAAAAAAATTCCAGTTACATTGTTTTCTAGTTGAAAACTCCCATACTCAGTTGTCAAGAGAACAAGTTTTATACTTTGGCACAGAAGCTCTTTTCAGTCTTGCTCCAAACATCTCTGCCCCACTCCATCCCATTTACCCCAGATTCCAGCACTACTGACCCCCTGTATTTCCTGTTCTTAACAGTGCACCTTCTAGCTTGCTTTCCTTGCTACCTTGAGTGACATTACTGTTTTTCACCTGGAAAATTACTCTTACTACTCAGTCTCATGTCATCTCTTCATTGAAGTTATCCGCAAAACCCCCAACCAGAGCTAGCAGTTCTGTTTCTTTGCTCTCACACCACTTAAAAATAAATATGGTGCAATAGTTCTTAAGATGCCGGTTGCAACATTTCTTCCCAGGGTTCTGCCTCTCCTCCTATACTGCACACCCTCAGAGATCCGGACTCCTCATTTACCACTGTGTCCCTCAGTAGAGCCAGTCCTCTGCACACAGCTCTCTTCTCATGCCTGAAACAGCCCTCACTACACTGTGTATTACCTTTATTCACTTACAGGGCGGTCTCAATCTATGTTATACAATATTTGTGAGAATTAAAATAAGAAGCTGGGTGTGATGGTACATACAAATTCCAGCTACTCAAGAGGCTGAGGTAGGAAGATGGCAACTTTGAGGCCAGCCTGGGCAACTTAATGAGACCTCGTCTTAAAATAAAAAAGGGATAGGGATGTAGCTCAGTAAAAGTACTTGCCTACCATGTGTGAGGCACTGGGTTAAATTCCCAGCCCTACAAAAACAAAACCAAAAAAAGATAGTAAAAAGACCCCACACATACACACACAGTATTAACGTTTTTAGTTTCATAAAGTTCATGAAAGGGTTTTTTAAAAGTGGTGACTCAGAAGTATGCTAGAGGGCGCTGATTCACTGTTTTATAATAGGCTATTATACTGTTGGGCCTTAACATTTGACTTGTTCACCTAATCTGGAACAAAAACAAAATGTTAGCAAAATAGTCCAAGTTCAATGAAATGAAAACAATTCGTGTTTTTATATCTGTAATTCATTTGAAATTATTTTGAGGAAGAATAAACCAACAGCCAGATTGATGACTGTGATGGCATTATATCACTTGTTTCAGTCTCTGTTTTCTACATTCTTCAAACTAGGATTGGCCCAACAAGCAGTGGAAAAGTCAAACAATGTTGCTTTGGGTAATGTCCTAATTTGCCCTAAAGTGACTATAAAATGGGAAGGTTGGACTTCTTCAGGATCCCTTTCAATTCTAGCATTCTACCCTATAAAATTCTAGTTCGTTAAAGGAAAGAAACAACTATTCAGCTGTTAAATCTTGTCATTCATGGAGACATGAATGAGACGGAAGGACATTGTTAAATGGAGCAGGTCAGGCACAGAAAGACAAATACTACATGTTCTCCTCACTCACATGCCAAAGCTAGTTGATTTCACACAAGTAGAGTAGGACACAGGCTAGTAGCAAAGGGAAATAGAGGATGGATAATGAGTACCACAGTACAGTTAGAGAAGCGGAATTAAGTTCTGGTATTTTATGGTACAGCAAGGTGACTATTTAGTTAATAAAAGAATTTTGAATGTTTCCCACCAACACAAAGAAATGATATTCATGATGGAAACAATAATTACCCTGATTTGATCATTATACATTGTATACATGTATTGTAACATCACATGGTACTCCATATAAATGTATAACTGTCAGTTAGAAAGAAAAATGGGCATTATCTCTCAATATCTTTTAATTTGATCAAGTAACTATTCAGTCAAAAGTAAATACATATATATAATATATATTCTGCCAAAACACACACACACATACACAGAGCAGCAAAACAAAATTGCTGTTCCATTTTCCTTTCACTATAGTGCTGGGTTTAAAAAAGCAAGGTGAGTTACAAATAATTTGCTCTCTGCACCACCTATTGATTGTGAAATATCTCTTAGCCTCTATCTCCATGCCTTCTGTTAATCTATTTAAATCTTGCCTACTTATGCAGAGGGTGATAAACCAGGTTTATGTGAAATATTAGACAATTGAAAGCATTGTAGTATTACAATGACTTAATTCACTTCAACTGCCTGAAAAACCACAAACATTCATGACTAAGAGAAATGTCTGGAGAGTAATAAATACTAAAGTATGGAGACAGAGAGGTTAGTAAATATTTTTTTTCTTTATGAAGGTCAAAGTGAGTCATGGTTTGAGTACAAGATGAAACTAGAAACAAAAAGTAGAAGCCGGGTTTTGCCCTGGATGTATCTGTGCTCTGAAGGCTGCACTGCAGAATCCTAAACTATGACGAATAGTTGCAGTAATTTCTGACAATGTCCTTTAGTCTATCTTTAATAACTGTACATATAAAACTCTATTTTAAATAAGTTGGCATTTTGAAAACCCTAAATAATTCTTACTAGAATACTGTTTTGAACTTAATACAATAGCCCATAATTGCAGGCTGTGTGTTCCTGGTCATATTCTAAATCTCTGAGCCTAGCTTCCCATTCATGAGATGGGACTGTATCTTCCTTAGAGTGTGCAGATATGAACAATGTTCTCTAAACCGTTAGGCCTCAATGAGATGGCCAATTATCATCATTGCTATCCAGTGCGCTTTAACACAGTAATGGTGTAAACGTGGTCTGGGCAATGTTCTTATGAATTTTAGCACATTTTATAAAATAAGCCTAGCCTAGCCTGTGAATTCTTTATATACCATTTTAAAAACATTTCTCAGAATTATCAAATACTTTCATTCCCTACTTCTTCCTCTGGCATCCAAACTATTTTTTTTTAATAAATGACTTCAGTCCTGAGTTCACAAAGGTCTTATCTATAAGGCTCGGAAAACACCCACCGGGTGATACAGAAACCCTATTTAAAAGTAGAGAAAACATGCGGTAGCATATGAGATCCTCTCCTTACCAGTCTTTTCCAGGAAATCCATATGCAATGAGGTGCCTGGTGTGACGCTCTGCGTGCAGGTGTGGCAACAAGGGCAGCTGAACAAGCAACCCTCCCTGCCACACTGCCACCCACATCCCCCACGCCCACTCCTCATTGTCCTGTGTCCTCTCGGAAGTCTCACGTGCCCGCATGGCCCTGCTTTCTGGGTTGCACAGTGCTGTAGACTCAAAAGGGATTCTCCTAGGCAATTGCTGAAGCCCAACAGTTATGTTATGTTAAGTTACGCTTTGGCATCTGGGCGCTCTATCCCACCTGGGACCACCACACGTGCAGCCTGATAGCAGCTGCTCATGTATCTTGTTAACATCTGTCTTCCACGTGTTCCCTTTCCTGGAGATGGAATTTAGGGCTTCCACATAGCTCAGAGGTGACAATGTTGAAACCTCTCCAGGATCTATTTGGAGCAGCTCTCAGGGCCAAGGCTCACAGCTACGTGGGAGGTTAATAAGGTTAGCTCATTATAAGAGCTAGGGCTCTTAGTTTGTTCAGGCTGCTATAACAAAAATACCGTAGGCTGAGTGACTTATAAACAACAGAAACTGATTTCTCATAGTATGGGATGCTAGGAAGTCCAAGATCAAGGAGCTGGCAGATTAGGAACAATTTCCTGGTTTATAGATGGCTATTTTTCCATGTAACCGCATATGGCAGAGGAGATAAGGACCTCTCTGGGGTCACTTTTATAAGGCGGTTAATCCCCCCTCATGAGGGCCCTCCTTTGACTTGAGCACCTTCCAAAGGCCCCACCTCCCAAAAACATCACACTGGGGGGGGAATTCAACATTTGAGATGGTGGGGGTACACAGGGACACAGTCAGTCTATAGCAAGCTCAATGTCAGTCTTCAGGACCAGCCTCTATTCAGTCAATTCAACATGCACTTTTTTGAATAGCAAATACAGTGTTGTATGCACCAGAACCTGTAAGGATCATGTATATACAACGACCAAAAAATACAATCCCTTCCTGAAGTAATGAAGTCTAGTGGAGAAGACAAGCAGGGTCGTTATTTTTATGACCCCTTTGTGTCTAAGTGCGAACCACCCAAGAGCAGCAGTATTCAGCAACAGCAATGCTTCTAAATTGTTGAAATTTATATTTCAACTGATAAAAGCTGAGTTCATCTTTCAAAATGATTAAACTTCAGTTTTTTCTTGTATTTCAAATACAGTGCTTTAATAGATATAATGCTCCAAGAATTCTCATCAGAACTTTAATGACATGGATTCATTCTTCTGTCAGTAAAACAAATTCCTTAGAGAATGGGGTGAAGGAGTTAAGAAATCAAGATTATCTGCAAAGGAAGGCAATAAACGAGATTGCTTCTATTTTATGGGAGGGCTCTGTAAAAAAAAAAAAAAAAAAAAACAAGAGACAAAGGTAAAAAGTAGAGACAACTTATTCCCTTCAAGCAAATATGCATTTCTAGTATCTTGTCATTTCCATTTCTTTGTGGGGAAAATTGTCTAAACCATTAAACTTTTTTGTTCATAAAATAATTCCTAAATATATCCTAAAAACATTTCTCATTGTTTAATTTGGAATGTGCTGGGCCGACTGGAATGTTTTTAGAAGCTCTTGCCTGAAGAAATTCTACCTTAACTCAAAGCCTCAAGAGCCCATTCCAAATCATTAGGGTTTCCACAGGGACTCACCACTGAAATCACATGAACATTCCATCACCAAGACTTCCCAAGAACTAGCTTTTAGAGACATACAGAAGGAACAGGACTTTGCCTTTCTGATTTAGAAGGCATTTTAACTGATTGGCACTATCTTTTTTTTGTGGTACTGGGGATTGAACCCAGGGGCATTCTACCTCCGAGCTATACCCCTATCCCTATTTTTTGTTCTTTATTTTGAAACAGGGTCTCACTGAGTTGCGGAGGGCCTCACTAAGTAGCTGAGGCTGGCCGCGAACCCGGATCCTCTGGTCTCAGCCTCCCAAGTACTGGGATTACAAGCGTGCACCACCACGCCCGGCTTCTTTTTAAAACTAAGTTGAGGTGGGGGTGCGGGGGAAGACTCCCCCACCCTCACACATGGTCTATGTTTCCAGTCTCATTTTCCACCACCCGCATTATACACCCTACACTCTAGCCATGCCAATCTAGGTAAAGTCTTTGAATCAGACAAACTGAAAATAGAAATGATAGGTGTTACATTGAAAGCCAAGAGGAACCAGGCCTGACAAGAATGGGGGGAGAGGGGAAGCAAATTTTATTCCAATATCCGCAATCAGGCAGGCTGATTCCAAGAGTGGTCTCAGCACTGAAATACAGGGTAAAAGTATTTATAGGGAAGGGATATGCAAGCTGTACAAAAGATCTGCAAGTTTGAGTTTTTATCACAATCTCCAAGGGCAACTTCCCGGGAGAGATGAAGTGTAGCATAGGGTTTTATCCCAACAATAGATTTAGAAATTTCCTGGGCTTATCATTAAGGGATAGCCAAGGTGATTAGGGTGGAGTTACAGCAGGCAACCATGCTGTTCCACAATAAATAGGACTTGGAGACATATCATTAGACACCCTGATTCATCCCCTTCCTAATCAATACTCCAACAAAATATTCTTTGGTCAGATATTTTGCCTGTGAGCTGGGCCTTAAACATTCCCTCTCTGTACTAAGTCAAAGAGCTAATTTCCTATTGAAACAATGGAACAGCCTCCTATCCTCTTCCCCATTGGGTCCATCCAGTACATTGAAGCTATAATTATGTAATGCAAATTTGATTAAATATAAAATCCTTAATGGTTGTCAGGCCAGATGTGGTTGCAGAGGAGGATTCAGTGGTGAGATCCCCAGAAAGAAGGCACACAGTCACCTTCAGGAGGAGAAAAACAACTTTATTCTATAGATCTGTTCCTTATATACATATAGTTCAGGGCAAAATGGCTCACGTCCACGCCAGCATGAATGTGTGCAGGTATGTTGCATCTTGCCCAGTCATGCTTATATAACTAACTGCATATTGTGGTTGCAGGGATGAGCGGAGTCATGTCCTTACCACCAGCTTGTACTTCCTCTGGGTCAGGTTGTACACCACCACCCTGTAGGGGGTGGTGTGGGGCCCAGAGAGCATTGCATTGGGCCCAAAGTCCACAACAGCAGTAGCAGGTGTAACAGGTGACTATTAGTCCTCCAGCCAAATAGGCAAGGATAGTCAATACTCACCTCCAGGAGGAGCCCAGTGAGTTCCACCAGGTTGTAAGCGGGTCCTCCTGTAAGGCCTGAATAGCCTGTACCTCCGCATCCATCTCTGTTAAGGCTTGCTGTACCTGCTGCTGGTGGTCTAGAATGCATACACAGCGTTCTACATGAAGAAGAGCACACATTCCACCCTGGGCAGCAGTGAGCATGTCCAATGCCATTCTATTTTGTAAAACCACCTCCCACATCTGGGTGGTTTCATCCATTAGAAGAGAAAGAGCCCGATGGGATGTATTTAAAGCTTCTGCAACATTTTGGGCTAAGGCTTCCACCTGTAGCTCTACATCTATAGTACCACCCCCTGGAACAAACAAAGCTTAAGGGTAGAACCACCATGCAGCCCAACACTCACAGTGCCAGTGGTGATATACAGGGTCCCAATTATTAGGCTTATGGGGAAGAGTCGGAAGTATTCATCCTTGTATATATGGCCTTGCTCAGGTACACCTTCCTGACCAATAGGCAGGGAGGTACGGCCAGCCATAATGTCCACAAACCCAGAGAAAACCATGTGGGAGAAAATCAGTGGGCTTGATGCCTATTGTTCACTGAATACCAACCGATGGTGGAATGTATGGAAACTGAGTGACATTCTGACATAGTTCATGGGGCAACCATCCAGTGTTTTGATAGGTTACAGACCGGTTCACCTGTTCTATACAAAAAGGTGCTATGCTAGTAAGCGCTACATGTTCCCCTGTTAACCAGCCCCACCTGTTTTCTATAGCACATCCCAACAAGGGGGGGCATTATTAGGGTTTCGACAAGTCCCCTATTAGGCAGTGTCACTTATCCCATTCTGGGCTGCTGTGGTTCCAGGTTCGTAAGATAGTCGTGTTATCTGCAGTAGCAGGGGCGATTTGCCATGGGAGACCCTTGGCTGTTTCCACTGGTAACTTGGTGCAAACCCAGCAGTGGGAGGTGTTGTGCAATCTTGCAAAGGCGTGTGCCCAGGAAAGCCGCTGTTCCCTATCTTTAACCTAGATGGTAGGAGAGGGCAGAAAGACCATCATAGGTAAGTCCTTCCCTTCCAGAAGGATGCAAGTGACATACTCATCTTTTGAGAATAGCGGCTGGGATGACAGCCGCTCCAGGCTGATGGTACCACACCAAAGCACCCTGAGTAGGAGGTAAGGGGTTGGGAACAACCTCCATAGAATACAAGGGAATAGGCCATAGTCTTATGACCTTTGTGCCTTTCAAAATCATGCCTTCTGCCTGTAGGTGAAGTGTGACCCATACTGGGCGGGGCCAGGCAGCTATCCAAGGATCCAGTTGTAACTAGGCCTTCTGTTCCAGGCCCCATGGCTCCAGGAGTGCAACCCATAGCTCCTGAGAAACGGCCCATGCCAGGGCCACTCCCAGACATCTTGCTGCCCCAGGGCCAAGGGTTTAGGTGCAGGGAGCAAGAGGGTTTCTCCCCTAATCTCTAGTCACAACCAGGGTTCCTCAAAGCTTCCTGTTATCTTCAAGTGTGGGGCATTCCTGCTATTTCCTTATCTAAGGGGGCCTGCCCAGTGTGATGAGGTTGCTCATTTAAAAACAACAGTGCCATGGGCGCTTGAACCTGCACCTCTTCCTATGGGAGGCCAAGGCCTTTAACTTTTTTAGGAGTCCATTAAAGCATTCAATCGTTCCAGCTGCTTGGGGCCTGTAGGGAACGTGCAACTGTCGATGTATGTCACTGTCCTTAGCCCAGGTCTGTACCTGGTGGCCTTATAAAATGGATACCTCTGTCACTTGCCACTACCAAGGGCCGACCATAGGCCAGTGGCAGTTGTTCAAAGGCAGCTACAGTATGCTTCTGATCAGCCTGTACCATAGGATAAGCAAAACCAAAGCCCATAGCTGTATTTATAGATGTCAGGATCATCAGAATCCTTGGTCTGTTGGCAATGGTTCAATATAGTCAACCTGCCATTCCCATAAAGGTTGAGTAATTCAGGGAATTTGTCCTAGGGTTGTATGAACCCTATGTAGCTGTGGGTGGTGTTTTGCACACCAAGGACACTGCTGTGCAGCATCTTGTGCTTGAGCATGGGTAAGAGGCAATCTACCCCTGGGCTATGAGCCCTATGGTGTGGGCACCTATATGTCCTACCTTCTTATGTAACTACAGTGCTACTGACAACGGCTCCAGGGGTAGTCAGCCCAAACTTGTGCTAAAGCATTAGCAGCATCATTTCTAAGGGCCTACCGATGCCTATGCCCTAGAACATGATGTATTTTAGCTCCTTCCCGAAGGCCCTACTTCCACAGGTCCTCCCACGTATCCTTGCCCCACAACACAGTGCCCAATCAACCAGTCTTGTGCTGCCCATTGGGGCAGCCACAGGTTAGCCCCAGTAGATTGCCCAGCTGTCTGTACAGACATGCAACGGCCCAGTCTCCTTCATGAGCACTAATCAGACCACCCAGAGCTCGGCCTATTGGCTAGAACGTCTGGCACCAGTCTCATCCCAAAAGGTTTCCATGGCAGGCTATAAAGTCACAGCCAAGCCGGGCGTGGTGTACAGGCTTGTAATCCCAGTACTTTGGGAGGCGGAGACCGGAGGATCCGAGTTCGTGGCCAGCCTCAGCTCTCTCTGTCTCTCTCTCTCTTTACCTAGTGAGGCCCTCCGCAACTTCGTGAGACCCAGTTTCAAAATAAAGTATAAAAAAATAGGGCCGGGGGTGTAGCGCGGAGGTAGAACGCCCCTGGGTTCAATCCCCGGTACCGCAAAAAATATAAAGTCACAGCCACCCATGTGGGCGGCTGCCCATAACAGGAGCCATTGGTATACCACACTTCACAGGTACTGGGACTTTCCCTTCCTCATAGGGACTTGGGGCATTTCCCACTTCCATGAGTTCTAAGGGAGCTGTCGCTCAGAAATGTACTGGCCCCAGTAGAGTATATGTCTGTTCAAAGTGCTACTAGAAAACCATGCTCCTGGCTCTAAATTCACACCCCACTTGGTCAGAGTGGGTGTTTTTGCCACTCCTGTCTGGAGGGCACAAGTCCAAGACCATAACCAGACTTCAATATGGTAGGTGGTCTGTACTATCACTGACCCTGTACCTTTAATGGGGTCACAAGCTAAGAGGGCAGCATATATGACCAGTTTATCAATGAGAGTAGTGCGCCTCTGCCCCTTTCCATAGCTGTAATCAAAACCCAATAGGGTTATTCCTAGCACCTTGTTTCTGCCATAATCCCCATCCAAAGCCTATGTTATCAGCTTGGACTGCTAAGAGGAAAGGGAGGGAAGGTCTACTACCTGTAGAGTTTGCACCTGTGCCACCGCCCACTTGGTGGCAGTAAATGCAGTTTACACTTCAGTGGTCCAATCCCAAGTTACCCCTTACAGATAAGGTGGTATAAGGGACATATAAACATAGCTAATTGGGGTATAAATGTTCATCAAAACCCCAGAAGACCTAGCTATGTCTGTAATAGTCTGACCATTTCCAGTTGAGGATACGCTTGTGTCTTCTCACTGCTTCAGGTATCACCTTTGTCTTACCCAACTAGATAACTCCCAAGAATTTGACAGCATACCCAGATCCCTAGACCTGGTCCTCATTGACAGCCCACCCCCATTACTGGAGAGCAGCTCCGAGGCTGCATGCAGCTGCTGCCAGAGCACCAGGAACGCTTTGTTGGGCTGGAGGTTTATCTTCTCTGCCAATCCAGCCGCCAGTAGGTCAAACTATATCTGCCTGTGGCTGATCATCACAGGCGCTACATCTCCTAACTTATTCTTCTATGACTTGGGGGCCCCATCCTGCTGAAAGCCCTTTCCCCATGTTACAGCTCACACTTGAGTTGTGCACCCCTGCCTAACCACTTCCACATCTCCCATCCTGGCGAAGGTGGCCATCACTGCATGCACCGGATGATCCACATACAGGGACAGGAGGGCAGCCATGGTCCTGACATGCCTTGGGGACCAACTGCTGGGATCAGATCCTTCATATGGGTTAGAAATGGCTCTTCATCAGGACTAGGGTACCAGGCTTCAAACATCTTCTCCGTGCCCATTTCAAGTATGATCTGAACAAGGTCTAAATGGGCAGTCCACTTACCATCCATCAACTCGCCGGCATTATTCCAAACTGTGTGGGCTGCAGCCATGAGCCAGTTAATCAGAGTCTGATTCCCAGCTTGTGCATTGGTCACAGCCACATTCCGCAGCTGCTGCTGCTGCTGCAAGGAGGGCATGGTGGTTATACTAGCCAATTGGGTCATTTCAGTCGGGTTCAGTATAATTGGCCCCATCATCCCACAGGCACAACAACCATGCAGGGACCAGTTCCCCATCTTCTTGCATTGCCTTGCTAAATCACATAACTATAGGCGTGTATTGAGTCATAGTGGTGTGGAGGGTGGATTGTTGGGGTCCGTGGCCCCTCCCCCAGGGGTCAAAGGCTCTATCTACCTTCTCCCTTATTGGGGGTCAGGCACATTGGAAGGAGCCAACTTCTGGAGTGGGAAGTTGGAGCAGACTCAATAGGGCCACGCAAAGCTCATTCAGTGGCCACTAAATAAAGTTCTAATTCCTCCTCCCGCTGCTGTAGCTGGTGGACCTGCTGTGTCAGCTCCCCAATGACAAGGCTGGCATGCCGCCGCACCGCCAGGAACATCCAGGCCACCTGTCCTGCCTCATGATGTGCCAGTGGAACATGTAACCCCAGCACTTCTGAAGCCTTTCGGACTTCTGGCTGGGGACATACATCATCCCAATCTTACGATGGGGTCCATGCTGTCAGGCTGCTACCAGGAACCACAGGAAGGCCAGGGGCCACATCTCCTTCACTCTGGGTTGTTCCTCCCAGGGCTGCTCCTCCAGAGATGTATTGGGGGTACTCACCTCATCCTGCTGACTGCGCCAAGTGTCCGAAGCTAGCTGTTGGTCGCAGGGGAGGTTTAGACGGTGAGATTCCCAGAGAGAAGAAAGCATGTGGAGTCACCATCAGGAGAACAACAGTAACTTTATTCTACAGACCTGTTCCATATATATCTATATGGAAGTATAGATCGGCGGTAAGGACCTGACCCTGCTTATCCCACATTATATATAGTTCCTTATGTATATGGTTTGGGACAAGATGGCATGTTGCATTTTGCCCAGTCATGCTTATATAATTAAGTGCATATCTGCAGCTGTTTGGGACGAGCAGGGTCAGGTCCTTACCATCTGTCTATACTTCCTCTGGGCCCCACAGTTCTTCATTGTTACAGTGATTTCCAATTAGAGGACATTTATCCCCTAGAGTACACATATGGAATATGGGGTGCGATGGTTTAAATGTCTCCTCCAAAACTCATACTGAAATTTCCTTGTCACTACGATGGTATTAAGAGGTGGCGCCTTTAAGCGGCGATAAGATCTCTAGGGCAGCATGAGTGGATTAATGTCATCTCAGAATTGGGTAGTCATCAGAGGGGGAGCTCAGCTCTTCTCCTCCCTCTGTCTTGCCTCTGTCACTCCCCATGTGATGTCTTCTGCCATGTGGTGATGCAGCAGGAAGGTCCTCACCAGATGTGGCCACTTGATCTTGGACTTTCCAGCCCTTAGAAATGTGAGCCAAAATAAACTTACAATTTTCCCAGCTTGTGGCATCTTGTTACAGCAGCAGAAAACAGACTAAGACATGGCATATCAGAACCACTTCAGGGATTTTTTTTAAAATGGGATATGTGACATCATGGCCTTCCTTCTCCCTTCTTTTGTCCCCCATACACATTTCCCATGTCATGAAAGCTACGCGTTCCCTCTGTAATGGGTGAATGTTGTATCCCTCAGTTATGTTGAGGCATAAAGATCGAGGAGCCCTTGCTACAGACTAAAGTCCAAATACTTTATAAAGTCCTGCACGATATCCTCTTTGCTTTCCTTTCTAGTTTTATCTTCAACCAGTACCAATCCAAATCTGAATGAATTCCTGAACCAGACTTGCTCTTTCATACTTCCATTTCTTTAGCCCATTTACTTAGCATGCATTTCTCCTGTGTGTGTGTGTGTGTGTGTGTGTGTGTGTGTGTGTGTGTGCGCGCGCGCCCCTGGGTTCAATCTCTAGAGCTAAACCTCAGCCCTATTTTATTTTGAAACAGGACCGTACTAAGTTGCTGAGGCTGGCCACCAACCTGCAATCCTCCTGTCTCAGCCTCCCAAATTCTAGGATTACAAGCATGCACCACCACACCTGACCTGCATTTCTCCTGTTAATCAGCCAGTGAATTTCCATTTAGCCTTCAAGAAAGTACAGATTTAACTTAGCTAAACAAGCTCCCTTACTTGTTCCTCCTGCAGTCACCATCTTAGTTCACTGCAACTCCAGGCTTCTGGCTGATTTCCTTGTAATGCAAATCTTTGGTATAATCCACAGGGGAATGTATGATCTCTGCTTGTTGCCATCATTCTCCCTTCACCTACTCTGCTCCAGTCACTCTGGCCTCCTAGGCCTGAAACGCTCCAAACACATATTGACCCTCAGGGCCTTTGTAGCTGCGGTTCTGCCTGGAATGCTCTTCACGTTCCTGTAGCTCATGCTCACTTCTTTCGAGCATCTACTCATATGTAATCACATCTCAAACCATTCCTTCCAGAAGGACGCACCATCACTTTATAACTAACCCCTCGCCCCATTCTCAGTCGCAGTTATCACCACTTAATGTCTTGTATTCTTGTTATTATTTG
This sequence comes from Glis glis, assembly GCA_004027185.1. Lineage (NCBI taxonomy): Eukaryota > Metazoa > Chordata > Mammalia > Rodentia > Gliridae > Glis > Glis glis. The sequence goes on from PVJS01004100.1 coordinate 53,301, forward strand.
CCCCAAACCCTCTTACACCAGAGCATAAACCATATAAGGGCCAGCCTTTATTTTATTGATACTGTTTTAGAGACCAAAGATATGGTAGAGAACAGCATTTGGCACATAGTAAGTTCTCTGTAGATGAGTTATTGTCATTCAACTGAAGTGATGTGGAAATTCTGGTTAAACAAATCAGATTCAAAATATGAATTTCTGTTCCTTCCTAAAATCCCACTAAATTGACAGTGAATGGATTTTTTGAATGACAGTATTGGAATGGAGATACCAATGGTGCTTATCCTGATCACCCTATTTAAAATGATTGCTTCTCATTCCCAATCTCTCTACCCTTCCTTTTACCCCAAAGCATCATTATCTTCTAACAGATTATATAATTTTTGGTGGGTCTATTTTTAAACGTTTATTGGTGCACTGTAATTATACATCATAGTGAGGTTCAAAGTGATACATCCACATATGCATATGCCACTTGGTGTATTTCCCTCCACATCCCACCCTGTTCCCCCAAATGTGTTAGTGAGATTGGTAGCGATACCTTCATATATGGATATAACATTATTTGAACTATTTCCTCTCTCAATCCTCCTTTCTCCCCTTGCTGCCTCCTTCCACCAGTCCCCTGCCACTATTCTGGTCTCTCTTGTTTATCTGAAGTTCCTTTCATTTCCTGTCTTCTCTCTAGCTTCCACATATGAGAGAACATATCAGACCCATGCCTAAAACATAAGCACCAAGAAAGTTTTATTCTCTGATGCTGTATTCTAAGTACCAGAACAGTGCATAGCATTTAGTGGGTGTTCACAAAGTATTTGTGGAATTGAATGAATGGAGAACAGACTGTGGAATCCAAGAGTCGATGGATGAATAACTCCTAGGGAGGATAAAGTCCAAGCCAGCAAGAGAATGGGACTAGAATTGCCAGAAACAAGCCAATCTGTCCAGCAGAAGCACAAGGAGGCTCAGATAGGCAGCAGGTGCCCCCAAAAGTGGGAATGCATGAGTAGAAAATGGAATCCAGATGAGGCTTTGATCCTTTTTTTTTTTCATTTGGTACTAGGGGTCAAACCCAGGGGCATTGTATTTCCAAACTACACCCCAGTCCTTTTTATTTTGAAACAGGGTCTCACTAAATTGCTGAAGGTCTTGCTAAGTTGCGAGGATGACCCTGAACCTGCAGTTCTCCTGTCTCAGCCTCTCAAGAACTGGGGATCCATAGGCATGTGCTACCATGCCTGGTTGAGGTTTTGACTCTGAAGACTGGGAGGAAGAATTCAGGACTTAAATACCAGCACAACTGAGAGTAGAAAGAGTGTACTTAAAGGGTGAGACCTATCTACTCAACATGAGACCACTTGTCCCCTTTCTCATCTTTGGGGAAACAAGAAGTTAGACCCACTAAGCCGCCCCCTCTCCCAGCTTGCCCCACCAAACTAACCAGGGAGGAACCTGGAGATTCTCTCTGGTTAAAATTGCTCTGTCCAGGAGAAAACGCAGTAACGGACTTCTTGATAGAAACGCCAGAAACGGGAAGACCATGGAGCCATGCCTTTGCAATGGAAAAGTTACTTCCAGCCTAGAATTGTTGGCTTAAGTAATCAATCAAATAAACGAAGGCTTTTTTTCTCAGACACAAAAAGAGGCATCCTTTCTCAAGAATCTTGGGAGGATATGCTTCACAAAACTGCAGTAGTAATGAAGACAAAGGAAAGCACAGGAATCTGGAAACAGAGGTTTATACAGAAAAGAGGCACAGAGGATCCCCAGAAGAATGGAGACAGTTTCAACCTGCCTACAAGAATAGATGACCAAAAACTAAATGTATAGGCCATGTAGTGGAACACCTGGTTTCCTTATGTCTTTTCTTGAAAAAATGTGAGTACTTCATTGACATTACAAGCATGAAGTAATATCATGCTGAAACACTGCTGGAAAACGTATCATCTTTGCCATTTAATTGAGCTGTAGAAGCTAACTTTTCTCAATACAAATCTAAGATTCAAGCCCATGGGCTCTGCCAATAGAAATTAAGTAAGCACAGGGCGGGGTGGGGGTATGTAGCCCATTTCCTTCATCTGTTGATTTAGGGGGCTCGGTCGGATCATTCCGAGTGCCTTTTTTAGCAGTAAGCTTAGAGACAGGCTTTCACATGCCTCCCTAACTCCCTTTTTTTCTGAATTATATAGACATCTGACAGAGATGACTGTACATCCCTGTTTACCAAGTACAGTCCCGGCTTATATCTGTTGCTTCAAGTAACTGTTATCAGCTCTCCCTTTAACTTGAAAAAAAAAAAGCGTACCAGTTTAGAAGATAAAGTACATGACCCTTCTACCTATAACCATATCCACTTTTATCTTGTTTCATATTTCTAAAGAAACATGAACTTTTAAACTACAAATATGGTTTTCCATAGCTTGCCTTCTCTTAAAACTTGAAATTTCAGATTCCTTTGTGAGTGGCTTGTGAATTGTCAATATTTTTTTAAAAACCCAATCTTCCATAATGTGAACTTTTCTTTTTAAAAACATATCACTCAGTGTGCAAAATATTCTCTTAACATTCTTTCTAGTAACTTTAGGACATGCAGTACTTAAAAACTGTGACTAAAATATTTGGGCAAGAATTAATTCAGTATTCTAGGTGATACTTCTTAATTATTGAAACAGTCCCAGAATAAAGTCTTCCATCTGACTTTGATTTTCAAAAGAATTAGCCAGGTATGGTGGTGCATGCCCATAATCCCAGCACTTGGGAGGCTGAGACAGGAGAATTAGATTCGCAGCCAGCCTCAGCAACTTATAGTGAGGCCCTCTGCAGCTTAGACCTTTTTTTTCAAAATAAAAAATAGGGCTGGGGGTGTAGCTCAGAGGTCGAATGCCCCTGGGTTCAATCCCTAGTACCACACACATACAAAAAGAAATCTCAAAAGAATGTCCTTTCAGTAAATGATAGGTCTCATACATCACCAGGGCTGTTTATAAGCTAATCGGTTACAAACAAGGGACTGTACCACTTCCACTGCACAGACAAGCTCTGTATGCCAATGATGCTCACATTTCCTTTAAGGCTAAGACCAAAAAGTCCTGCCAGTCCCCCAAACAGCACTTCATGAACAGCCAACAAACTTGAAACACTCCTTTCATACCGAGCAGCACTGAAATAGATTCCATAATTGATCACTCAGTTTCAAGGGAGACTTAACATTGCTTGGCTTTCTTGAAGATACAAAGAGTTCCTTAGTTCTTCTCAAACATGCACTATCCCTGATATAAAACATGTCTCATGAAGAACTGTATTTGTTTCAGCATTACTTCTCACTTACCAACTTAAATTTCTTTAGGCAGTGATTTTAAGTAAAAACCCACCACGTTCATTAGGAGGAGGAAAAGAAAAAAATATAATTTCTATTCATTTTGCTTTAAAGATACACAATCACCACCTTAAGAATTGTTTTAAGATAATGTGTTAGACTGGATCATGCTATGGTGATTACAGTGTTGTCTGGTCCAAACCTAATGAAAACAAAAGGAAAGCTAGATTTGGCACTCTCGTGGTTCATCTCAGTTACAAAATAGGCCCAAGTTTTGAATCTGAGATCAGGTTTGCTTGGTAGCCTCAGAGTCATTTTCCTTTTTTTCCCCCCCAAAAAATTTCCCTTTGATCATTTCAGACAATTCATCTTTTTGAATGAGAAACAGTAGAACAGAGGCATGTTGAATGAGGTTAAGTAAACGGAGAATCTGTCACATAAAGCAAGTTTAAATCCCAGTAAGAGCATCCATGCAGGACAAACGGAAGCATTATTCTTTTGAAAACATTATTCTTTTAAACAGTGTGTAATGACATCCTCCCTAGAGACTTTCCATGAGAGAGAAAGAGAAAATACTTCCTCAGAAGTCATTTTCTAGATTCCATGTACAATGAGGGAAGCACAGTTAAAAGTCAAACTTGTGTTTTCTTTATGGAGAGTCAAACTTGTGTTTTCTTTATGGAGAAAGGTTCAAAATTAGAACTGCAAAAAAGGTGCTCAAAGGACATTCTCTTGAGTTCTTATTTTTGTTACATACTGGTATTTCCATGAACAAAAAGGAAGAGGAAAGGGAGCTATTATTACTTTAGAGCTATAAATCAGTTGCTATGTCTTTAAAATTTATGCCAAATACATTGTATATTTTCAAGGGAGAAATATATCAGGCTCATATATGCTGGAGGTAAGATAATTTAAGTTCCTCTTAAGTATATCATTTTCTTATGTCCAGCATAAATTGTGAATTACATTTCCATGCTGCTGTTACCTCCTAACAACTGAATTGCAAAAAGATACGAAAACCTCATGTTTTTTAAAAAAGGTTGGTGTTACTTAAATATCAGATGTTGGCTTTTGTTGTAAATTGTTTACAATTCAATTTAAACAACAAAAAGGCAAATAAGCAGAAATTCTTTTGAATCAAACACTGTAAGTTTAATGAATGCATGTCTCTCTTCAAAGATTTCAGAAAATGTGAATTCATTTTGAACGTAAAAGGATACAGAAGAAACACACTAGAGAAAAGTTATGATCTATTTATTTAGCAAAATAAACTTGAAAACTTTTCTGTTAAAAAAACATTAAGAATCATATCCAGATGAAATTCCCCATATTCTTTGGTATTAAAATTCAGGATAATAAAATATTTTGGAAAGTATAGTCATTGGGTCTACAAGAGTTTTCCACAGAAGGAAAATACAATATTAAGTTATCTGTAATTGCCTTATTTATTGAAAATCCAATGAATGCATAAAAGCAACCAATTATGCTTTCAGAGGCCAACATCATCAAGGAAATAACTTGAGATACGTTTCCTACTGGAAATATATTTTAAGTTCTTAATCTTCTGCCATTTTTACTATGCTCCTGCAATAGATCCTGTAATTTTTTTTTAAAGTGTGTATTTCTTGGAATTGTGTGTCGGCCTTTTCCACAATACAGTATTTGGAAATTGCTAATAGAATCGGGTTTTATTATCATTAATGCTATCTAAATCTCTTATTTCTCTTAAGAAATATTACTTAAAAACCGGACATCTTATTTCTTCCAAGAGTAGTTGTATACCGACTGCTAAATCAACAAAGCCAACACTTTCAAAAACAGCAGGGGACAATCAAGCTATTTTTATTCTTTGATAAATCGTTTGCCTATTCCTATTCTGATTTCTCCATGTCCCTTTTGTCTTGTATGAAGTTGTTTTCCCCTGTTAAAATGAATCTGAGAAAAGAATAACAAACTGGGATAATGATTTCTTTTTGCATAGACTCTTGTGATCATAAAATCATTGAACAATTTATGGCTTCAGTGCTAACACTGTGATTGGGAGCAAGAGGAGTACAACCACAATAAAATACAGCTATCGATCAGAAGGACTGCATAAAGGCATCTTTGGCCATGTAGGCTCTGGGCCCTCTGGAAGTACGTCAGTTGCATTGCCAACATGACAAAGAAAATTGCAATGTTCAGAATCAAGAAGAGTCTGGTGTAAGAAGCAGACAGTGATGGGGCTCTGCCGTGAGGAGCGGTCACCATCCGTGCCTGTTCAAACTGGCCTTGTATCAAGTTCCCATGTTGATGTTTTTCATATGTGATATCTGCAAAATCTAAAAGGTCTTTCATTTCTTCATCTTCATCTATGGGTAGTTCTTTCTGTGCCAAAATCTGAGCTTTTTGTCGAATCTTTTTCTCGTTGACTTCAATCTGTGCAAAAATATCAGGAACAGCATCTACAAATTTGTAGCGTTTGCCTGCCCTTCGGTTTTTCTTTGACTTGCTTTGCTGCCGCTGCTGTTGCTGAGATATGGCAAAAATCCTGTCAATGGCCTCTTCAGTCTGTCTCTTATCTGAAAATCTCAGCAGGCGCTCAGCAGTCTTCCTAAAGCTAGCCGTGTTCCGGACTCGGGACAAGATCTGTTTCTCCAGCAGCTGGAACACTGGCTTAAAACGCTGCAGGTTCTGTTCCACAATAGCAGCATAGTCCTTCACCTCAGGAACAGTGGTGCTCTTGATGGCTGAATTCCGGTCAAACAGAATTTTCTGACGATCTGCGATGACCTGTGCAAAAGCAGACTGTCCTGTGGTCTCACCTGTCCACAGGTACGTTGCGTAGGCATGTTCGCTGGTGGCTATGAACACATCCAGTCGCTGAGAGTCCCCATGGATGCTGAAGCTCTGAACATCTACAGATGGCCCTATGAAGAGGTAAGCTGCCCTGGTGATGGGACTTCGGAGATGCATAGTGACATTTACGTAGTTTGTCCCGTTGTAGGGATATCCCCGAGGGTAGGTTACTGAGGCAAAGGTTGCTTTCTCGCTGTAGCCAGTATCATCCATCCAGTACATTTTATAGAGACCATCTCGCTGCCTGATGAAAGCCCCATGGACCCCATCTACCACTGTCTCCTCAAAAGGAACATCCACATTGTGGAAGAAACTTGCTGCGGTCTCCAGGGGGCTCTCCTCTCCCAGGTGGATTTGGTCCACAAGGAGGAGAAGCTGTGGGTGCAGGAGGATCAGATTCCTCTGAATGTTCTTCAGGTTGAGTCGGGGGTTATAAGCTCCCACCCCTTCCCCTCGGATGAAAACCACCCCATCTTTCTCCACTGCTGCAACCACTCTGCCCTTACAGCTGGCAGCCGGGTCATGCTTGTATTTAGACCATTTTGATGAGCAGTCTTCTGTGACCTGACCCTCCCAGGGAGAAAAGCAGCTCTTTGACACAGCTGGGGAAAACATCAGGACGTTGTTGAAGAAGGTATACTTTGGCCCGTAGAGAGCCTCCGTAATGAAAGGCACGCCATTGGGAGCAAAAGTAAACGAGTTCTGATCAGGATGTTCATGCCCCGCATTAAAATTTCTCCAGCCTTTGATCCAATCTTTGTATTTGTTTCTGTGCACAATGTCATATATTGCACGACCCCCAAGCTTTCCTGACTTGAAGGAAAGGAAAGATCTATCTATTTCCGCAGGTAGTGAGCTTCCATAAGTCACAACTCCCCAGTCTTCAAAATAATGCAAGGTGGGGGTGCCGAAATCTGGAGGAGGAACCGATTTCAGGCTGGCGTCATACCTGAAAGAATGAATTTTTATAAATTAAATCTTTCTGATGGAGGTGAAAATAATTCACCAGATCTGTGATGCCACACAAATGCTACCCAGGACACTGGCAGCGCAGACGGTATTAGGGACATTTCTTAAAACACAGATAATCAGCATAGATGAGGGAAAATCTTGGTGATAGAGGAGTTTATCATTAAAACTTATGATCCTTGGGTTTGAGACTGAAACCATTTCTGCTCCTAATTTCTATCCACATCTTCACTTAAGTTCAGAGCCACACAAACTACCAGGACTCACAGATCTAAGCACTTCACTCAAATTGCTTGTTGAAAGGCTCCTATTCTAGGAACATGTTAGGATCTGGCCTCTTAACAAGCCTTGAATTGTAAAGAAGACTTGTTTTATAGAAACTGGTATTATTGAATGTTTGGCTTGAAATCAGTTCCTCCTTCAAATTTCTTTTTCCTAAAAAAGCTAAAATTGGGTAGAACTTCGTATGTTAGATAAAACTTATTGCCAATACCACATCTAAGAACATAAATGAATAAAATTCCAGGAAGCTGCCTTATACTGAAAGGTTTTAAGTTGTGGCTACTGCTGCCTGGTCTAGATCTGAAAGTTCAGCTTTAATTTGTAGATGATTATTTTTGTTATGATAAATGTTTACTAGAGTTGTACAACAATTAACATTAAACTTTCACAATGATTAAGAACAAAGGTCTTTAAATCAGAATCCCTAAAAATACATTTTATTTTGGATGATTTGGGGTAACTGCCTTGATAGTCATGATTTACTGCTCCAGGAAGAGAAGTAGACTCATTATTACCTCTTCTATACTTCTGCCTACTGCATCAATTGCCCATGGTAGAGGTGATTTTATTGGAGTTTGACTTTAGCCATTTCATCTCTTCTAGAATTTTACTTTTGGGACATCAGAAACCATATCTCTACCAAGGTAGAGTATAATGTTGACTTAATTACTATGATTTAACAGATGCAGACACAGCTGAACTGGCCATCCTCTCATTCTCTGGTTGGGTTGCATATTCCTACAACAGCAGATTCTTACCTAAGCTTAGACTTAGCATAAATCTGACTCCTATAGCCAGATTTCTAGTACTTTCTTGGTTGCTCATTTACATGTAAGTGAATAGAGTATTAAGTAATTATGTCATAACCCTGAAGGCCAGAGAATGGTTGCATATTAATTAATTCATCTGTGAAAATAGTTTAAAAATGCTAGTTAAAATATACACAGCTACTACCTTTTCTCCTTAATTGTTTAAACTTTGAAAAAAAGAATCAAATTGTAGGAAGCTTATTTCAGAGTTGAATACAAATTTTGAAAGAAAGAGACACTGGGGATTAAAGATTAATGAGTTCCCTGTAATTTTGATTTTAACTTACTGGATGCCAACAATATTTGGCAATATTTTAAAAAGGAAACTCAAGTTTCTCTTTCTTGGCTTAAGATTAGGCAAAAATTACACGGTCCTTTTATTATCAAAGTGAAACTGTCAAATACTGTCAAGCGCTTTTAAACACTTTTGAAAGTTTAGGGACAGCTTTGCTAGTAGAAGATTATAATGCTCCATTTACCAAAAAAACAATATTTTACCTTTTTTTATGTGATTATCAGAATAATCTGGTCTAAATTTTGTGGTTTACTCATGATTTCAAAAATATCAAATCAAATCATGCTTATCTACGAAACAGTACAAGCCTAGGACATCTCTAATACAAGGGAACCAAGAACTACTACACACAGTAATTAGATCTTAAATGTAAAATGTTTCTAGCAGTTTCAAACATTGTGATAGGAATTAAATTGAAGCTGCACATACTTAGGTCACATAGAGAAGGGATCTTAAAAGGGCTTTAGTTTTCCTTTTTAAATGCAAAAGAACAGTGCACAGCATGAATAGTACCCCGGGAACCATTTCTCTTTAAAACCAGCCCATCGTGTCATACCAGAGAAATTCTGTGTGCAGAGTGCACCAGCGCTGCCCTTTGGATGGTGTTCCCGGACCTTCCACCACACGGTTCCTTCTGATTTGGTCAGCCAGCCAGTTTCCACTGCCGTTACGCATGACAAATTTATCCAGGAACACTAATTGGCTTTCTGGACCATAAAACCAGTTATAATTTGAATCTGCAATAGCCACAGTTCTCTGAAACCCTAGGGAAAGAAGTTTGAAAGAATTGAGATTAGTTTAAAACTGTACCTCCTCTAGCAGTCTAATCAATGATTTTCAAACCTAGTTGCAAATTAGACTCAATGCAGTATCTTGGATCAAAACAAAACCATGATGTCTGTTTTATCCCACATCAATAAATCATAACCCCCCCCGAAAATCTCCCATAAATCTTGTGTGCAAGCTTGTATTTCATGCGGCAACTTGTCACTGATAACAAATGTGCCACACCTATTCATGTATATGTCTTTCCCTCCATTTTTCAACCTCCATGTTATATACAATTATACCTGGACATATGCATAGACAACCTCTTGTACATGGTGAGTTCCTGAACCTGGAATGAGCATTATCTCAACCTACATTCTAGGTCAAGATAGTAAGTAATACAAGGCACTCCAACTTGGCTTCCAATAAAGTGGAAGTTATACTGTGTATAAAGTTCAGGACAAAATCTTAATCCCCAGAAAAGACTGACAGTATATAGTGCTGGAAATTAGAAAAATACAAGGATCATAAAGCCAGGTGTCATTATTGGAGTAAGAAAGAAAAACAAAATGCTCCAAACATTCTTGAAAAAGAAGAGTGGGAGAAAACTCTGGGCCAGATAGAAATAATCATTACCAAATTATCAATTATACAAAGAGAACGCAATTGAGAATTTAAAAAGCTATCATTGTATTTACATAATTATGCTTTTTACTAATAGTTTAGTAAATGTTCTTCCAAGTAAATTTTATTTCAAAAGATACTCAGAAACTCGTATTTCAAGTCTGAGGTTCCTTGGAAGCAAAGATGTTTTATTCCTTTTTAAATCCCATGCCTAGTACAATACCTGGTGTATGGATGTTCAATAAGTTTCTTCAATTAATAAACACATAAATGCTGCTCTTAGGAGTGTTTGTTTTTTTCTAAAAGCTTGAGAAATAGCCACAAACACCTCTCACAGTAGACCCAAGCCCTGAAGTGACTGGCTGTTAGATCTCAGCTCAAATTACAAAGCACTGGGGCCCCTTAAAGGTCCCTTATTTTAGTAGACGGTCTTTGTTTATCAAGATGAACTGCAAAATAGGCCTCTCCTGTATGTCTAAGAATAAGCAATAAAGCAATACAGTTCTGAATGTAAACTAAATCTTTAAATGGTCGTTTTGCTCTGTAGTATTTTTTGGATAACTAATCCCATAAAGGAAATTCTATCTATTCCATATGTATATGACCAGAGGAAAAAATATTTGATACTAGAATCTTTATAGGTCTAGAATCACCAAATAAAAATTGCATTTCCTAGGGGGATCTTTCCTGATAAATTTTCATCTCCTATACTTTTTCTAATATCTTGGGACTTTTTAAAATAAGCTACAAGCTCTTTAAGACTTACAAAGCTCTTATAGAAATGAATAAATTATTAAATCACATACACACATTTTACAGCCAGTTTTCTTAAAAGGCTAAACTACACAATAATACAAAATTAGAAGTTTAGTGATTTTTTTTTGCTTTTCTATATACTATACTATTTCAATGAAATATTTAAAGAAAATGCTTCAACTCTAGGCATAATCTTTTAATCATTTGTATAGCTTGGAAGAAAAAATTAAACTATAATCAGGGATCACGGAAAAGGAAAAGTGACATATAGTCACTAATGGTTACATTTTATTTAGGTTTATGAAAATGAGCTTAGAAAAGTGCATATGTACGTATACACACAAAAGTTGTGGGGTCTAGAAGATATAGTTGATCCATTATGCGCTAAACTTTATAATACCTAACACAAATCCTCATGTTCCCAAATGTCTGAGTTTAATTTTTAATTTTTAAACAAATCTCTTGGTATGATAAACCCCATAAACTTCATTTCTTTTCCTAGTCTAGCTCCTTTTCATCAAAAAATTATGGTGTAATGTTTTCCCACTTCCGAATCCTCACTATACCTGGCAAGATGGTTCTGTACATAAATGCAAAGTGTTGTTTAAGCCATGGATGGCCAAAGTGGTTGATGGCAAAGTGCCTCTGAACGAGAAACATATACTGGAAGAGTGATCTAGTGGTGTAGCTGCCGTACGCAACTCCTTCATAGAGAGAGCCATCTGTCACCTCTCGGAGCAAGACTAGAGATTTCTCCATGATGGTCAGCACTTGTTTGGTCCATAAATAGGCTTCCTGAAGGTACCCTGAGGATGAAAACACATGCAAACAATGACCAAAGATTGCAACAAAGCATAAAAAATATTACCAAATAAAACTGGGTTATCTGACCAACTTATATTACAAACTGCATTTTATAAAACTCACTTTTCAAAATTACATAATGGACTCAGTCCAAACCTGGATTAACAGGATATTATTTGTAAGTTAAGTTCTTGAATGCAGGTCATTTATTAATTGAATGAAGATAAACCCTTAAGTATCAAGTCACTTTCCAATCTTTAGTAAACTAAAATTCTGTAAGATCACAAATTACTGTTAACCTTGTAAGACAAGATTTGTTCATTGAGACTCCAATTTTCTTAAAAACTACTTGATAATATTTTTGAAGCTTATTTTGCAAAATTTGCAGTATTTTTAGAATTTGTAATGAGCTGCAAAATACTATAAATGCCAAACAGTCTTTGATTTGCACTGTAATTAAGACAATCGCTTATTCTTTATGTGCTTTTAGATTCCACAGGATCTGAAAAGGCAGCAATGGTCGTTCTGAGAAATCACCAGACTAGAAATCTAATGGTGGAAAACAACTCAACGGGGTGTCCTAAGTCGGCCAAAAGTGAGCTAGCGACTTTGTTCAAGTATTTCTCCAACCTGTCACATTTTTCATTCTCCCCACTAAAAATTCAAGGTCTAAAAATTTTTATAAAATCTTTTGGACTAAGAAATGCTAGCTTTCTAGAATTCCGACATCTAGGTAACAGTAACAACTCTTCACATTTCTGTAACATTTATAACTTACACAGCAGTGTAGAGGATCCTCCTTAATCTTTTAACAACCCAGTTATGCCTTGTTACCTCCAAACTACAGAAAGCTTGACTTGTTCCAGACCCTCTAGCGCATGACTCAAAATGAACAGAACTCTGATGTGAACCTAGGACTTGAGATGTAAGGTCTGGCTTGTTTGCTTGCTTTTGAAACACACAGTGCCTGGGGATAAAATTAAGCACACTGCCTCCTGATGTGGGTGGAGCCTTGTTGCTTTACTCACAAACGTGTGTCATCCTCAGGGCTGACCACTACCATGGCCTATGAGGGGTACCAGGTGTCAGGCTTCCAGAGGCCCAAGTACTATCAAATCTGGGCCTAAACCCAGGTCCCAGGCTAAGGCCTGGCCTCCAATTCATGGAGACAGCGCTAATCTTACGGTGACTGTTACTTGTAGCCTGGCTTCCTCTGCCACCCACTCCACACCAGACACACCAATCTTCTCGACAGTTTTCCACTCCCATTCTCTATTATTTGGGCTTTAAATTGCAATCATTCCCACCTTTTTGCTGTGTTTTCCATCTCCAATCAGATACCAACATGACTGATGCCTAATGTCAGGCCACTATTCCTTGGATATCATTACCTGAATTTCCTTATTTGTTTAATAACCCTCTTCTGACAATGCCTACTAAAATAGTTTGTATATTGCAAACCTGTATCAATATAAGGTACTAATATTATCAATTAAAACTTTTCCTCTAAGACCTAATTAAAAGTGATAGTTGCTTGGTGTGACAAGGGAGAAAGCTAGATTTGGGTAAAATGTGTTGTTGGATAATGTATAAAATATTCTTACAGGGAAAATAATAGTTAAATTCTTTTAGGTTTCCAAGCTCTGATTATGTATTTAATATTCTAATAATTCTCTGATCTGAGCTGCTTTTCTCAAATATAATCGTAGTGATTTATAGATTTCCAAAGGACTTGTTATTAAATTACAAAAACAAAGAAAATGCAGCATTGGTAATTGTACAATGTTTTAATGCCAAGTAGCTATAAAACCTACAAAAGTTTCCAATTTTGACTAATGATCTAGCCTGATTATTTTAAGACTTTAAAAAATAGTGTTATGATTTACATCTGTGTACTAGGAATATTTATTTCAAAAAACAAACACTCTGTTTAGCTTTTAAAACCTCCATTTAGTCCAGTCTGGCTATCTTCACTGTCAAAATTCTCTGGAAAAATGATTGTCACTGACCCCGTGCTATTAGAATGTGACCTGGAACAATTATGAATCATAAATAACACATGGGCTAATATAACTAGGAGAAATTAAAAGATGCCCCTTAATTAATGAAGAGATGCCCTGAGTATTACTTCATCCCATGGGCTTAGTTAGAACCCAAGTATGAACATGTATCTAAGAATAGCTATAAAAATGCTTTGCTCACTACGTGGCAGCTCTGACTGATGTCAGGTCAGCATCACCTTGGCCATGTGACCGCACACACCTTGATTCATCAGAACTAGGCTTCCCGTGAGCAACGCCATGCAGTTGGTGGGCTGATGATTGTGCAGGTATTGAAATCCCCATCCTCTCCTGTATGAAGTTTCATACATGTATCCTGAGGCATTGGCGATTACTTCAAGAAACTTCTCCTGTTGTGTCTTGCTCAGGTAGTTGTACAAGAAGTCATAGGCAGTGGCAAAACCAACCAGGGAGTGAGCAAGTGGGACTTCATCCCAAGGAGCATCTTTCACTAACCTGTAAAGGAAAATAAAATGCATTAAATGAGTGTGCCAGGCTCACAGCTTTCATCACTCTTCTTAGGTATCTATTTCTCAGAATTCTAGGGCACAGTGAAGACATAATTCAAGAGGTTTAATGACACAGAATTGACTTCCATCTGAATTAGACAAAGCATAAAGTTTGTCTCTGAAAATTAAAGTTAACACTTTTCTCTCCCAGTCTTCTGAGTTTTCATTCTTGATGAGAGGTAGTAGGAAATATTCAAAGAGATCTAAAGTATAGAACGTGTATTGGCAACGCAAAATTGCCCGGAGTACCCATTCAACCAGCGCTCATCCTTCCTGTTCCAGTGCGTAAGAGGCTCTCGGTTCTATTCTCGTGGCTGCCTTTCTGAAACAGTTGTACACGTGTGTCAGTTGTATTTTCTACAGCTTGTGGACAAGGTGTGATGGTCTACAGTCCATGATCTCGCAATATGGACAGACTTGGGTGGTCAACACCACAATGAGAAGCGTGGCCACAGGGCTCATGTAAATGAGTGGGAGTTGATTCTACCTCAAAATTCCTGAATCTTTCTTTCCGATAAAATGAACAGCTCTGCCTACAAGGTCCTTTGAATACCTTTCAGTGACATCTAAAAGCTGACCACCTATGAAGTCTTATTGTCATTTACTAGGAAGCCAAAATTCTGTTTGACTGGCTACATGATTCTGTAAGCATTTTAACAGTGTGGCCTGCATTAAACAGGAAGAAAAAATGGATCTTTCACAATCAGAACTGGAAGGAATTATCCCCAAAGCTCTCTTCATCTGTTCAGGATGTATTTGAGTAATCTCTAAGAGAGGGAAACAGAGTGCACTGTGCCTGGGGAGGTGGAAGAAAGCCCTCAGTTAGGGATTAAGCTAAAGCTTAACATTCTATGTTATGAACCACATTGACAACCAAGTGAAGCCTTAGCCTCTTCCTTGAAATGTTTTAAAATTCATAAGACACAACACAAAGGATATCAAGAAATCTCATATTTTGAAATATAATTATCAATATAAATTTTTAAAAATGCTTCTTTACTCAGGTATTAAGTACTAACATTTAATTGTGGGGAAACTAGCTGTCATAATTTACAAGTAGCAACCATAACACAATATGAAAATACCTGTGATATGCATCTGTAACAATGTTACGGCTTCTCCCGATACCATTACAATGGTTATCTCTACTCGAGATTGGAAGAAATGATAAATTTAAGTTGGAGTTAGTGAAAGTAAAGATGCAGTATTTCCCCCACAGGAGCCCCACAGATTTTAGGTTAAGGATATTTAAAAATATTCCAAGAGACCACTTCTTTCAGACTATATTCTTCTTTTAGAAGTTGATACTGGAGAAGTGATCCTGGTGAGGCCTTCCCTGGTAACCCTGTCAGAATTTCAACCGTCCTCCAAACAATATTTCATCCCCTTTCCTTTTCTGTCCACTTAGTGGACATGTGTTTATCTATATACATACATATAGAATTTAAGTCCTACAAGGACAGGTTTTTCCCTCCCCTCTCTGTATTCATAATCAGATCCCCAATCATAGAATCGTGTGTGGCATGTAATAGATTCTCAAATATTTTTTGGAAAGAAGAAATGAAGGCACAAACCTATAGAAGCAGGCTATACTGTTGACAGTGATCATGTGCTCATTCTGAAATCAGGAATTTGGAGGGATCCTTTCGCATTTAGTTATAATTTCAGTGTTCAGTTAGCTCTCATCAGTGATTCAGCCTAATGCTAAAAAGACTGAGTTTCTTAACCATTTGGTCACAGAAAGAGGCCCCTTGTTCTAGCAAGTCAGTCTGCCAGCATGTGTGCTGCTTGTAAACAGAGTGTGAATTCCCTACTTCTAGGAAAGTATGTGTGCTCACTGCCCAGAGAGTTGGGAACATGTTCTTCACTGACTTATCTTCACTGTTTGATGAGCCAGTTTGAGGCCAAGTTACTTGTTATCAAGCCTTGTGTCACTGCACCACGTGATGCATCTATAAGTGACAGTTATACACCTAGCCATGATAACACTGACATCAATGAACTGCTACCACCTACCAAACCCTCACACATCTGATTAACCAATGGGTACATTTTTATAGATAACAGAACAAATGACTTACTTCTCAATCTTCATGAAATATCATTATGCAAAGTTCCGTGAAAAATTCTATGTTGCAACATATAGTTTGCTTATTGCAAGCAGTTTCTAATTCAACACAACACTAGCACACCAGTTCATGGTACCTTCAGGTTCATCTCAAAATTATTACTAAAGACCGTAGCAGCTATATTTTTAGGTTATGTAAATCCT
Source organism: Glis glis (assembly GCA_004027185.1). Classification (NCBI taxonomy): domain Eukaryota; kingdom Metazoa; phylum Chordata; class Mammalia; order Rodentia; family Gliridae; genus Glis; species Glis glis. The sequence continues at coordinate 69,600 of PVJS01004100.1, forward strand.
TTATAAATACAGTTGTACTCAGCTTAAGATTCAACATACAATAAGGAAGAGTCCATATTTTATAGTCATGTTAATCGAAGGAAATTTGCTCCTATCCCATGGGTGGCAGCAGAAAAACTTTATGATCCTGACCAGTGGTTGGTTAATCAGTTCATTGGAAAAGCTAGTTAGGCAAAGAACCATTAAAAAAGCAGTTACTGATTTATGAATTTTGTTTCAACCTAAAATATATTTGTATGTGTTCATGTATTCATATATTTGTATGTATTCATTTGAAGGTGAGTCAAAGCCTGTTTTTTTGTTTTTGTTTTTGTTTTGCGGTACCGGGGATTGAACCCAGGGGCGTTCTACCTTCGCGCTACACCCCCGGCCCTATTATTTTGAAACCGGGTCTCACGAAGTTGCGGAGGGCCTCACTAGGTGGAGAGAGAGAGAGAGAGAGAGAAAGAGAGCTGAGGCTGGCCGTGAACCCAGATCCTCCGGTCTCCACCTCCCAAAGTACTGGGATTACAAGTGTGCGCCACCACGCCCGGCCAAAGCCTGTTTTTTTGAAATATAGGTCTATGGATGCAGTTTCCTTGTTCTTTACTGCAAAGAACATTAAATACATAATCACAATTTCCAGCTTTGATTTCTATATTATGAATAGGATAAAATTGAAGATCCCTGTGAAAGAATGCAGCATCCTTCCAGATTTTAAGTTTTCCCCTAATTTTTTGCGAATATCATCCACATGGAATCATGACAGTAATTTTTTTACAGTAAGTTGTTCCAAAGTATTTAAGTTGGTTTTAGAAACATTAACTCTTTCTTTTTTAACTCACACTTCATCTATTTACATAATATTTTAAAAATTGTATAATTACAGGTGTCATTGAAATGGGCATTAGCCATCTACAAAACAGCTATTTCAGAGCATTTAAATGCTTTCCTGATGAAATCAATGAGAACAACAAAGGTGACTGATCTTTAAATTGTATAGCTAAATACGCAACATTTGGAAGACTGATAATTCAATCAACAAACGTTCAAAATAACGAAGGCATAAAGTTACACAACCATGCATGGATAAAACAGCCATTCTAAGTGCAAAATATACCAATGGATTTTGATGTAAGAGTATGAAAAAGTTAACATGGTTTGAGCTTTCACACTAATTTTTGTAGAACCACCATTGGTCTAGTTTTAGGATAGAATCAAAGAAGAATAACCATTTGAAAAGATTACAATACTCTTTTAATCATATTCATGTGAAGCTATGATTTTCTTCATATACTTCAACCAAAACAACACATTTCAACAAACAAATGCAGCAGACACATAAGATTTGCAAAAATGTCAAACAATGCCTTGGAGTACTTTGTTTTCAAAATTTTGTCCTAAAAATGTTATTCATGTTAACATGACCATACTATTCTTTAATAAATATGATTAAATAAATGCTTTTAGACTTCTGTTTTAATTTCTAATGTGGTAAATTTCACTACATATAGCTCAAGTAAAGGTCTTTAATGTCTTCATTGATTTTTTTTTTTTTTTGCGGTACCGGGGATTGAACCCAGGGGCGTTCTACCTCCGCGCTACACCCCCG